>JABXWE010064520.1:0-19731 GCA_014611495.1 Limonius californicus
CGTACCTCTTCCAATTCAGCGGTTCGTATAATTTTGATTAAGAAAATCTGTTACTTATCTACCAAAGTGAGGAGGCACGCCATCGTGTTATATCCACATTCGTCGTCTTACATTGAGAGGAACTGCATCCAGTAATGTTGGAAGGTCATTTTTCAGAAAACGTAAATAATGAACGGCCGTGAAACGTTCTTCTATTATAAACGGACTAATGAGATGGTCATAAATAATATCACACCAAACATTCACCGAAAATCTATTTTGAAAATTAGTCTCCCTAGTTTCCCGTGGATTTTCAACTACCCAACAATGTAAATTCCTGGTGTTATTGATGCCGTTTCGGGTGAAGGTAGCTTCATCACTAAACAATATGTTCCGACAAAGCCTTCGATTCCTCAATAACCAGCGACTAAATTCAAGTCTTGCTGCGTAGTCGGCAGGTTTTAAAGCTTGTACAGGTAAGATATGGTATGGGTACAAACCGAAATTGTGTAAGATTCTCCATACTCTCACGCGGCTTACGTTAAGTCTGTTGGACATTCTTCGGACACTAGGAGAAGATTGAGCGTCAACCATATTAAGTATTGCTTCTTCTTGTGCAAGCTCTTGTTGCACGGGACATGCAGAAGTAGCTGCAGGAAACTTGCCCGTTTCTCTTAAACACCGATGGACATTGTTAAAAACTTGTCTACAAGGCACTTTACGAGTAGGAAATCGCCGACGATATTCTTCAACTGCCGCTCGACGATTCCATTACAGAATCCGTAAACATAGTGCATGTCGGCGTATTCTTCATTTGAAAAAATGAATATACTTTTAAGCTAATTTGAATGTTAAACAAAAACGAAATACGCTGAATTAAATTAAGTGACGTTTCCTATCACAATGAATGACAGCTGATGAATCACAGCCACCCCTTTTGAATAACAGCGAAATCCAGCGGTGCATTAGTAGGGTTTTCTAAAACTTCAAATACTTGTAGCTCAGTTAGGATAGAGTTTTGGGCATATGTTCATTAGACATTTTTGACTTTAAATGACCTCAGCAACACACCCTTAAGCTATGGCAATCATGTCATGGGACACCCTGTATATCGACTGAATGATAGACAGTAAAATAAATACCTACATAAACGTATTTACAAAATTAAGCAGAAACGCTAAAATAAATTAGGAACATTGAAGACAGTTACTTAAAGCATTTATTCAAATAATTGTCCGGTATTGTGAATACACAACTTACACATACGTTTTGTGTGAGACCCGGGGTTCCAGCAGCCATCGAACAGACCCTTAATTACCAATCCATTTCTCCGGGATATGTGTTATATAGGCAATTAGTTACAATACGAGTATTGTGTGGTGGTGCCCCGTCTTGCTGAAACCACATATTGCAAGTTGTATCAAGCGCCAAATTCTCCGGAATATCTTCCATATTATATTAAAAGAAATTAAGATACCTATAATATTCCCATTTAATATGGTAGCCAAGTACCCCATGTACACATCTTATCTCAGAGACCTCGTATAAATGAACTAAATTTTTCAAAACATGATGCTCAACAAATCGTATCACCCGTTATATATATATATATATATATATATATATACACAGGGTGTTCACAAAATACGTTCAGCTATTTTACCCTCTTATAGATCTCATCAATAAAAACAAAAAAGTCGTAATAAACATGGGTTAGAAAATCAACCGTTTTCAAGATACAGCCAAATTATTTGGCAGAATCGTATTTACCACATCATCCATGGAAATGGATAAAACAACATTTGTTTGAGTTTTTGTAAGTGTCAATATTGTTATTGTTGTTGTTGGAATATGTATACAAACGCGGAAATGGCAGAGATGCATTTCATGTATGGTAAGGCCAATGGTAATTCTTATGAGGCACGTCACTTGTATGCCGAAACATTTCCGAACCGGGCACCTCCGTGTGACAAATTTTTTACAAATTTGCATCAACGTTTATCCGAAGTTGGCGTATTTAAATCAAGAAACGGTGGTGGTGGTTGGCCTAGATCAGTTTCTACTCCTGAAGCGGAACTTAACATGTTAAGGAGGACTGAATAAAATCCAGGTACCTGTACCAGCAGACTTTCTGCCAAAACAAATATTAATGCTTCCCTAATTTGGAGAATGTTACGTGAGGATCAATTGTACCCATACCATATTCAAAGGGTACAGGCTCTTATTGTGCCTGATTATGCTGCACGTCTGGTGTTTTGCTGATGGGCACCAACAAGAGTTGCGGAAAACTCTCATGCTATTATTGAATCGAATCATCAACAACGATTTTCAATTACCGTTTGGCTTGGTGTTTTAGGAGACCATATGACAGGACCTTTTTTAATTCCGAACCGTTTCACTGGCCAATTTTATCTTAACTTTTTGCGTAATGCCTTGCCACTATTGTTAGAATATGTACCCCTCATAGAATGAATATGTGGTTGATGCACGATGGGGCCCCTGCACATTTTTCAATCAGGGTCAGAATCGTCCTAAACGAAAATTACAACGGCAGGTGGATAGGGCGAGGAGGTTCAGTTGTGTGGCCACCTAGGTCTCCTGACCACAATCCACTCGACTTTTGTATTTGGGGGTATCTAAAGTCGTTAGTTTATTCAAGCTCTGTGAATAATTTAAACGAATTGCGAGTACGAATAGAACATGCTTGCCAGACTGTTCGTATGAATTCGGGAATGTTTGAAAGAATGCGTTCATTTTTGCGGAGATGCGAAGGATGTGCACAAATGGAAGGAGGACATGTAGAACATCTATTATAATTAATTGTAATTAAAATGTTTTATTTAAACGGCTATTTGTTTTAATAGATGGGGAACTTATTGAAACAACAAGTAATACTTATTTTCATACAAACACTGCATATCTCGAAAACGGTTGATTTTCAAACCCATGTTTATTACGACTTTTTTGTTTGTATTGATGAGATCTATTAGTGGCTAAAATATCCGAAAGTATCTTTTAAACACTTTGTATATATATATATATATACATACACAGAGAATTTTTCTTTTGAGTATACATTGCCTATGTATACTTTTAAAAGAACGCGTCAATTACGCCTACCAACTATACCCACAACTAAAAAACAGAAGCAAACGTCACTGTAATTGTGAATTATTTGAGTATGAAGGTTATGTTGATGCAGTGTTTATATTAAATAAATAAACCAAAATGAGTTGAACAACAACGAAGATTATTATTGTAAAACATTAAATATCAATAACAGAAAACGTAAATGAAAATAAAAACAACAGTTACAACAAGTATTCGAAATGGCCACATTCTGCTTCTAAACAATAACCTAAACGATGTTGAAAAGCACGCACAGCATTCGCAAGAAAGTCGGGATTCAAGCTATTGCATTCGGTACGTATGCGATCTTTTAATTCATCAATACTTTGTATTGGAATATTTGTATAAATTTTTTTTTCAGGTATTTCCAAGCAAGGGTGTCATTGGGCGACAAATCTGTAGAACGCGGGGGCCACGGTACGGTACCGAATCTCCCAATCCAACGTCCTGGAAACCTGTCCTTTAGAAAGTTTCTTATAGCATTCGTGGAATGCGGAGGGGCTCCATCCATCTGAAACCACGGGTCATCGATGTTTAAATTATCTATTGCCGGAATGATATCGTTTTTTAATAGCTCTAAAAATTTGGCTCTATTGAAATTACCATCAATAAAATATGGACCGATAAGTTAATTTTCAACTATTCCTAGCCATACATTAACTTTCCCAGTGTATTGACTGTGAGTTAAGTTTTGTAAATGGCAGTTATTGCGGGACCAATATCTAAGAAATAAGTTTATCAGGATACTGGATAGTGGATAGATGAGGAATTATAATACATACCGAAAATTTTGTGAATTGACTTCTCCATTTATTGTGAAAGTTGCTTCATCACTAAAAACTATCTTATTTAAAATGTATTCATGTTCATTCAGCAAATTAAAGACTGTTTCACAAGAACACGTTTGTGCCAGAGGTTGTAAAGTATTTAAAGAAGAAGAATTTGGACATCAAGGTGCTGTTACTATTAGATAATGTTCCAGGCCACCCGCAAAATTTAGGTCATCCCAACGTCTAAGTAGTATTTCTACCACCAAACAGTAGTTGGTTGCTCTAACCATTAGATCACGGTATTCATTATACCTTTAAAATTTACTACATCAGAAGAGATGATTACAATGGATTTTAGACATAACTGAATGGAGATCAATTGGTAATGGAAGCTTAGAAGCAATTTTGAATTAAGCACTGTATCTAAACCATATCCTTATCTTTGAAAAAACTAAAACCATCAACGTTAAATGCATGTTGGAAAAAGTTTTGGCCATCATCAGTTGAAATAAAAACGGGCTTGTATCGTTAGAAAATGAAATTGGTGGCATATTAGAACTTGCTAACTCGATTGAAGGTGATGGTGTTGCGGATATGGCAATTCAAGACGTTCAAGATTTATTGACGGAAGAAGAACTTGGCGAAGCGAATTTACTGGAAATGGGATCAGAAGTTGTAAAGCAAGTCGATTCTGAGGAGAACAGCAATGATGAAGATTGTGAAGTTAATAAATCAACATTAAAAAATTACGCTAAAACTCTAGAATCATTTTTCCTGAATGCAGACCCATCTGCTGAAAGAAGCCGAAAATTCAAAAGGGATTTGCAAAATTGCTTATCTCCATACCAGAAAATCTACAATAACCTCGTAGGAACTAGCAAGCAACCCAAAATTACAGATTTTTTAAAGAGGACAGAAGACGCAAATGATTAAAAAGATTCAGGGTGGGAAGATGATAACATTCAAGCGGAAAAACGTTTAAGAAAATTATTGAATTAAGGTTATTAAAATGAAAATATGTAGTTATACGTTGTTTCTTTTCGTTTTGTGTTATACATACATATGTTAATATTTTTAATAAAATTGAAGTTGCTTGTATGGATTTAAAAAAATATATTTGTTTTTAATAAGTCTTCGGAACCTAACCCCCCTTTTTGTACTGGTTCTGGGTCTCATATAACACGGTTTCACACAACACGCCATTTTCTAGGAACCTATCTATAGTGCTATAGGAAGGTTACCTGTATTCTAGTAGCGAGAAAACGGATATGATGTTGATTTTGGGAAAATGCAAAGGGGGTAGCAAACTTAGCAGTACGACGATATGCGCAAGATACCAGGATAGCCCCTTCCATTACATCATTCCTTTAGGTGTTTAGAGAGAAATTTTCGGCAATATGGACAGATTTCCAAGCCAAAGGGGAGACAACGATATGTCACAACTGTAGAAGCTGAAGCAGCAGTCATCGAACAAGTAACTGGTAATCCCCTTATAAGCCACCGAACAGTTGCAAGAACTGTAGGCTTTAGACAAAGTTCAGAATTTAACATTTCAAAAGCAAACCGGTTTCATCCTTACTACGTCACATTAGTTCAAAACCTTACTGAAGATTATTATCCATGTGGAGTAAATTTCTGCCAATGTTTAAGAAACGAAGTTACTGCTGATACACTGTTTTTAAAAAATTATATATCACGGAACACCTACCCACTTCCATAAAATTGTAAGAAACTACCAAGATGAAATTTTCTACAGCAGATTAATTGCAAGAGGTTCAATTCATCCTTGGCATCCACGTAGGGCAGACTTGGCTCCGTTAGATTTCTTTTTGTAGGGTAAGATTTACGTGAAAGAATTATCTAATCATGTAGGTCAATCAACCCTCACATTCTAACTCGTGTTAGAAATTCTCATCTGCGGTGGAATTGCTTATGTGAACAGCAAGGTGGACGGCAGTTTGCACATTTATTGCGTCATTAATTAATGTTTTTCTTTTTTGTTTGAATGAATTTTAAAGCTTGCTGTTGACATTACTTTTATTTTCTATGGCCAACCCTTGTGTAATTACTTTTTGAACTCACGGTACTACTTTCTAGCCCATATTTAAACTTTATAACTTTCAAAATGGCGGCAAGGCGCCATTTTGAAATATTTCTTTAAATGGCAATGAGGATCGAGTGACCTCATTTGAAAGGTATTTTAATTTTGTGTCTGATCCTTGAGTTTCAAAAAAAATATTCATCCAGACAAAAATGACAGATTATTGAAAATAACAAGTTTATGGAAAAAAGAAGGCACCCGGAAAATTTTGCGATTTGCGGTCCGGATATGTTGTTGGCTCGGCGAGGACAACAACTTTTTCTTATGGCACTTTCACGTTGCTCATACCGTTCGGCCGCCAGGGGCGCCCAAAGCCGAAACACGAATCGACATCCAGCACGTGTCACATCATCGCAGCGGGACGGTCGCGAGCTCAATTTGTTGGCATAAGTACGGCGCATCGACGGCCGGTTCTAACATCCCCGACGGGGGCGTAGGGGACGCGGGCTAAGTTTTTATGCCGATTTTTACGTTCTTTTTCGACGTCTCGGCGACCCCCGCACCCCTTCGCGGAATGTTAGAACCGCCTTAGCCGGCCGTCGATGCGCCGTACTTATGTGAACAGATTGAGCCCGTGACCGACCCGCTGCGATGACGTGGACACGTGCTGGACGTCGATTCGTGTTTCGACTTTGGACGCCCCTGGCTGCCGTACGGTACGAGCTACGGGAAAGTGTCATAAAAGTTGTTGTCCTCGCCGAGGACCGCAAATCGCAAAATTTTACGGGTGCCTTCTTTTTTCCATAAACTTGTTATTTTTGATCATCTGACATTTGTTTCTGGATGAATATTTTTTTATGAAACTCAAGAATCAGACGCAGAATTAAAATACCTTTCAAATGAAGTGTCACTCGACTCCCTTTAATATTTAAAAAAATAGCTCAAGATGGCACCTAGCCGCCATTTTGAAAGTTATAAATTTAAATATGGGCTAAAAGTAGTATTTAACCTCCCATTAAAGCACAAAAAATTTTGTGAATAAATATCAAGTCGCATTTTACGACCGCACTGTATGACATGAGTTGGGCACCATCCGCTGATGGGTCTTCAGGCCATTGCCTTTTAGTCTTCTATTCGCGGCCTGGTGAGAGTAGAGGTCGGCGATGATCTGATTAGTGTAATTTAAGGTGCGGCTTTCCGTAGCAGAATTCTTGATAACACGGTGATGAAAGGGATTCTGAGGTCATTATGGAGGCTCTGATGGCTGGTAATCCATGGAACATTAGCCAGAATACGCAGCGTCTTCGATTGGAAGGATTGCAAAATTTTGGACTTTGAGGGTTTACCCCACAGTTCGATTTCGTAGGACCATGCAGGTGTTAGGATGACTTTATACAGTAACAGCTTGCTTTCTAAGATCGATTGAGATTTAAGTTCAATTGGCCAGTACCATAGAGCAATAAAGATATCTTTATTGCTCTATGCCAGTACATATTTTTGTCTTCAGATTGAGTTGCTATAGTTTGGATTTTTCCAAGTCAATCTTTGATGCAGATGAAGTCCTAGGTATTTCACATCAGTTCTCATTGGGATAGGTTAATTGTTGATGGTAACTTACGAACAAATAACGCGTTTAGCAGTAAAAGTAATTGAATTGGATTTACTGCTGTTTACTTTGATTCTCCAACGATCTCGCCAAGTTTGTAGGAGGTTTAGATGAAGTTGCAGCTTTTCAAATGCGTTATAAGGGTTGGTATTTAATGACATTATTGCAGTGCCGTCTGCGAAGGTAGCAATTAAGGTATTGCTTGTAGTTGGCATGTCTGCAGTATACAGTGTGTCCCAAAACGTACCGACAATATTGCAAGGATGAATTCCAGAACTTATTTAGAGTCGAAAAGTCTACATAAACATATGTCTTAAACGTAACCATTAACGAGTTATTGTTTATTTCATAATATATGTGGCTAAAATTTTACTTCAACGTATTTCTGAAATACTGATCTAGTTGCCATGATCGCGTCTTTTGTTTAGTAACATTTGAACCTCGTGTTTAACAAATTATTGTTTGTAACTTGTCAATTAATTGCTGTGATACTGAAGTTACTGGCTTCTTCTTTGTATCCTTATTCCCGTCGTAATTCACAATGACAATGTTATTTTCAAATGAAGAATATGCAGGTATTCATTATACTTATGGTCTGTGTGATGGAAATGCTTTAGCAGTACAACAAGAATTTCGTAGAAGATATCCCAATACAAAACTGCCTACGCGTGCAGTTTTCTTTAATTTACACCGTCAGCTGAGGGAACATGGCACGTTCAATACAAGACATGCAGTCGCCGAAGGAGTTGTCCGTAGACCCATAAACGATGATGAACAAGTTCTTGATTTATTACAAAAAGATCCGTCTTTAAGAATGCGAAGAATTGCATTACTTACTGAAATATGTAGAAACCAGGTTTGGAAAATAATAAGAAGTGCTCGCTTACATCCATATCATCATCAAAGAGTTCAAGCCCTAGGTAATGATTTTGAAGCTCGTTAAAGATTTTGTAATTGGGTACAAAATAATCAAAACCTATCGCATATTTTATGGACCGATGAAGCTTCTTTCACACGAGATGGTATCAATAATTATCATAATTTTCATGAATGGGCTACAGAAAATCCTCACTTAAGAAGACGCTCGCATTTTCAACATAGATTTAGTGTTAATATGATAGCGGGTATTCTTAATGATCGCCTGATTGGACCATTGAACTGCCACACCGTTTGAATGGTGTGAATTACTAATATTTTCTAGAAAACGCTTTACCCTTAAGGGTATTATTACTGGAAGATGTGCCATTAAATATTAGAAGTACAATGTGGTATCAACACGATGGGGCACCAGCACATCAAAGAAGAATATCACCAAAGAATACAGCAGGCTGCCGATATTATTAGGAATAACCCAGCCACCATATTAAGAACGCAGCGATATCTTCTGCGACGTGCGGCTTTGTGTATCGAACACAATGGAGATAATTTTGAACATTTTTTGTAAATAAAACAATAAAAATGTATTAAAAAAAGATTTATTTCATAAAATTCGTTGAACTAAAATTTTAACCACATAAATTATTAAATAAACAATAACTCGTTAACGGTTACGTTTAGGACATATGTTTATAATATCTACTTTTCGACTCTAAATAACTTCTGGAATTTATCCTTGAAACATTGCCGGTATGTTTTGGGACATCCTGTAGAGGAGGTATAGGAAAGGACCAAAACGAATTAGTTATTCCTTGATTCTATATAGCAGTAATCGCTCGAGTAGTTTAGATACTAAGGGTAGCAAGCTTATAGGTCCGTCGGCTGGCTTCTTGCGGAGGTTTACCGGACTTAGCAATCATGATTATTAGTGCATATATCCACTGAGCGGGGAAGTGAGAAAAAACAAGTATACGATTGTGTATTATAGTTGCAGTGAAAACTATTGCTTTTTTTGAAGATGCTTTGTCGATATTTATAAGTTTTTTAAATATCTGATCGAATATACATAATCATCAGTATGGGAGGCAAGATCTAATATATTAGAATTATTAATATTGCTTTTCCTTAATTTGTAAAGATCGGGTTTACAATTTTTGCAAATAAAAGTCGTTGTATCTTCGACATGTTTACTACTTTAGTCCTCAAACTTCGTCATCTCCAGCTGTGGGTATTTTCAATTACAACACCTTTGAATAGATTGTGATTACTCAAATAATAACCACAAAACCACAAATATAAATAATTCATTTTTCAACACTAAAATCTAACAGAAGGGTAGGTATAGATAAGAAAAAAACAAATGAAACCTGTTACCGCAGTATTCAGGTAAATCACTTGGGATTAAGATAATGGCCTTTTTACTGCATTTGCTTCTTCTTACGCTGACATAAATCACTCGTTTATGAGTAGAAGCATAGAAGTGCACTTTGCATCTCATCTTATTCATTTAGGCGACTAATTTTCACAAAAACTACAGTTTTAAATGCAAGTACAAAAATATAAAAATATATAATGTCAAAAATACTGTTTGGGGTCCTCGGCTAACTGCACCTGGCAGAGGTAGAATACTCTATCAAATCGTACAAGAACTTCAGCTTAGTTTCTTATCGATCTTCGCACCAACTTACTGGCTACTCGATTTCTTCCTTACAAAAGGTATCGCTTCAAGGTACCTAACGGTCAGATCAAATCTGGACCTATGTTCTGACCATACACCTGTAATAGCCTCAGTTAGCACAACCATTACAGAAATAGAGAAACCACAAACCCTGTTTAACAAAAGAACGGACTGGAATTACTACAAACAACTCATTGACCAAAATGTAAACTTGTCTATCCCATTAAAATCAAGAACTGATATAGAAGAAGCGGTAAACGGACTTTATGCTCTAATACAAAACTTTGCTTGGGAAGCCACAACTGAAGTCTCTATAAAGAGATTATACCAAGGCTGTTGTACTATTGAAATCAAAGAAAAAATAGCGAACAAAAGGCGATTCAGAAGGATCTGGTAACGCACAAGACATCCATCAGATAAGCTACGCTACGAAAAAGCCTCCAGAAATCTAAAACATACTATTAAAAATCACAAAAACAAGTCCCTCGAATCATATCTGGAAAGATTGACAAACACACCGGATACGGACTACTCCTTATGGAAAGCCACGAGGAATCTAACACAAGCAAGAAGTCATATTCCTCCTATTCGCAAAAATGAGCACGCGCAGATCTAGAAAAGGCTACTACATTTGCACAACATCTAGAGACGATCTTTTAACCTCTGGCATCCCAAAACATGTTAGCAGAAGAAGCAGTCATAAAGGAGGTCCTCAAGGAACCGCATCAGATGACACTGTTACCCAAATTGTTTATGGTAAGGGAAGTCCAACACATGATAAAAACAAACTTAAATCCCCAAAAAGCACCTGGCTATGATCTCATCACCGGACGACTTATCAAAGAACTACCAAGAAGAGGAAGACTACTGGTAACACATATATTCAATGCTGTGCTTCGCTTGGGCTACTTCTCACCGCAATGGAAAACAGCAGAAATAATACTCATCCAAAAACCAGGAAACCCCCCAAATAACCTCGTATAGACCAATAAGTCTGCTTCCGGTACTGAGCAAATTATTGAAAAAACTACTCCTAAAAATATTGATGGACACGGATAGAAGAAAATATCCTTATTCCTCAACACCAGTTTGGATTTAGAAAGAAACACGGCACTATTGCACAAGTCCGCAGAGTAGCTGAGATCATACACCAGACATTTAAAGAGAACAATTACTGCGCTGCAGCCTTTCTAGATGTGAGCATTCGATCCGGTATGGCACAATGGACTCTTGTACAAGCTTAAGGCAGTACTTCCACATATACTCTACATCATATTGGAATCTTATCTGCACGAAAGGTATTTCCGAGTAAAATATGGTATAGAAGTTACGGAACTCTTTCCGATAAAGGCGGGAGTGCCCCAAGGAAGCGTGCTTGAACCTACCCTGTATCTACTTTTTACAGCAGCCCTTCCCACTGATCACCAAATACGCACAGCAACCTATGCCGATGACAAAGCCATTATGGCAAAACACACAGATCCCAACATAGCTACAAGAACCCTACAACACCACCTAGACAAATTCAACAATGGGATAGAAAATGGAGAATTAAAATCAACGATAATAAATCGGTATATGTCACTTTCACCAATTGTAAAGGCCAAACGCCGCAAGTTTCTTTTAACGGCCTCAACTTGCCACAGGCAGACCACGTTAAATATCTGGGCATGCATGTCTACAAGGGATTAACATGGAAAACCCATATACTAAACAAAAGGAAACAACTTGGTCACAAATTTACCAAACACTACTGGTTATTAGGAAACAAATCAAAACTATCCCTCAAGAACAAACTGCTAGTCTACAAAGTAGCACTAAAATCAATCTGGACCTACGGAATCGAACTGTGAGGGACAGCATCAACATCTAACATAGACATTTTGGAAAGGTTTCAATCCAAAGTTCTTCGGACTATAACAAAGGCATCTTGGCTTATACCCAATAGAGAAATTCTAGAAAATTTGAAGGTGTCAACTGTGAAACAAGAAGTGAGTAAGCGCAGTGCAAAGTACTTAAATAAGCTTGAAGTGCATACAAACTCATTGTAAACCGCGGATATTTCAGGCAAAGAACAGCTGTCTATTGGGTTACGTTTTATCGTTGAAAATGCCAACACAATCCAAGAAGAATTTTTAGGCTTTGTAGAGTTTAAAACGCTTGATGTCGAAAGTATTGCCAAAGCCATTGAAGATTTTTTGACAAATTTCAACCTAGCCCCGATAAGTATGTGGGGTGAGGCTTCGACGGATGTTCCACCATGTCTGGGAAAGAAGGGGGTGTGCAGACGATCTTGAGGCAAAAGTACAATAAAGCCTTGTATTTCCATTGCTCCCTGCAGAAGCTAAAACTTGTCGTGGACGACTTAAACGTTATCCCAGAAATTCGAAGCTGCGTTGGAACTATCAAGGAAATAATCATATTTTTTCGTAAGTCCGTTTTACCAAGCAAGCTTATTGCGAACATTCCTAAATTGTGTGAGACCAGATAGTCAGAGAAGTACAAGAGCATGCATGTTTTTAAGGATCACTTCGTCGATATTGTTGAAGCATTAGAGACATTAGCTAAAGCGGGTAATGCAGCAACAAGAAAAAATTCATATCAAATGCATGCAGCGGCGTGCAAATCTTCATTTTTTGCGTCAGTGGCATTTATTGCGAAGTATTCCTCTATAGTGATACCCGTAGCAAATACACTTCAATTGAAGGCACGTGGCATAGTTAAAAGTAACCAGCACATTCAAACTATTCTCGTCATGGTAAGAGAGCATCGGGAAGATGCGGAGAACGTCACAGTTGACGTTGTGAAAAAAGCAGGCGACATTCCAATGCATTTGATGTTGATATAATCGTCACTCGCGTTGCTGAAATGCATAGAAGCAACCCTACAGCCGGATATCCATCTGAATTTTAGAGAAGGTCTCTAATAATTCCTTACGTGGGTTCCATCACATCATCTTTAGAAGTCAGATTTTATGCAGACCAATCGCCTGATTTTCACTGACACATTTCCATCCGAGTAACATGAGAGATGTTTCATTGGAGGTATGGAATGAAAGTACTTCATCTTGTGCAACTTTTTACAATTTAGAAGCATCTAAGGAAAATGAGAATTGTAGTTCAAAATGTGAAATGAGGTAAAAGAAGCACTATTGATTTTGCTTTCACAGCCCTGCACAACAAGCACTATTGAGCGTTCATTCAGCTCCCTTCGCCGAATTAAAGCATGGCTTAGAAGCACTATTGGTGAAAATAGATTAAATGGGTTAGCCATGCTAAGCATTCATCGTCAATTGGTTTCGCAAACAAGGAACAATTAGTGGAAACTGTAGGTAGAAAATTTACAACTAATCCTCGCAAACTACTGTTCAAAAATTAATTTTTCTTTTTTGTTTTTCTGTTGTAATTGTGTATTATTGAATGCCCCCCCCCATGGACCCTTGGCCTATGAAAGAAGTTGGATTTAGAAAACTGCCCCCCCCCTACCGTTTTGAGCTTGATACGCCCTTGTTGTAGTCGGCTAACAAGCGTGCATGATCGAGGAATGCAGTTAACGGCGTCCTTCTGAGAAAATTCGGGTACTTGACACAGGAATCCCTGCGTTACTGCATAAAAACATTGGCTTCTGCGGCTGCATATCGAAGCTAGTAGTAGACTGCCTACTATTGCGTTTTACTCCAGCCTCCTCATACCATACTATTGTCAAAAAAGATTTAATGCTGTTCCCATACAAAATTCTTGCATTACATGAGTTGCAGCCAGCAGATCACAATGGGAGAATTTTGCATTGTCAGTGGTTTCAACAAAATTTAATTAACAACGACGAATTGCTAAATTTAACGTATTTTTCCTACGAGGCCTGGTTCACCCTGCCGAGGTATATAAACTCACAAAATATGAGGTTATGGAGTGCTGCAAATCCGCATACTTTTCGCGAATCTCCCCTTCACCCGTTACAAGTTGGTGTTTGGATTGCTGTGTCTCGAAGACGTATTATCGGACCAATATTTTTCGATCCAGTGGTTACAGCACTGGGTTCCGGTGCGGAAGGTCAGGAGTTCAAACTGCCAACTCGAAGCCTGGCGGGTGGCCTACCAGTCGCTTTACATAATTGGGTGCCTGCGTTCGAGTGAACAAGGGTAGTAATGCGGTTGTCTAATGTGTGATGCTCTACAACGAGCAAGCGAAATGAAAGCCCTCGGATCTATTGTGAATGGGAAGGTCGTGGACTTTCATGAAAGTCTTGAAAATTGCATTCAGTTATTAAGCAGCAAGTATCTGATTATATTCGATAATATGAAATCCAATTCAAATAGAGAGAAATTCGTATTTTTAGAAAAAATTGTATTTTCGCATAAAATATACCTAATGCTTTCATGCTACTGTAAAACTGCACAAGTAATGCAAATTGCATTGTTGAAATTGGAGTTTGCGCTATTTTGTCCTCAACGTATCCCACAATGGCCAATTATAACTTTTTATGCAAAGAACACATTTTTAATGATAAAAACATTTGAATGTAAACTGCTGCACACGTGTGGTTAATCAAATGTCACAACATTTACTTACTTATTGTTCATAAGCAACAGATTGTAAATATTCTAAGTATTAAATACAAAAAAAAACGTGTTAATAATTACCAACCGCTGCAGCAACCAATTCGTTCGTTTGTTTTTATGACGTGACGTCATTCAGCAACCACAAGCAACCGCTGTCAAAAATTCTGTCATTTATCCGTCTACCGGAACCGGAACCAAAACTAGTGTGCGGATCGAACGCGCCTTACATATTTTTTAACGAACGGCTCATTTCGTCTTGGTTTCATTCAAATAGAATTAAGTATAAATCTGTTAATAGCGACACAGACCACGCAATTATTTACCTTCCTATAAGCGAATATAATACTTTTTTCAATTAAAAGCATTATTGGCTGATAAGAGATGTAGTTGATGGCTATTGTCGTTCCTTTGTGAGGCTGTTCTCAATCTGTGCTAAAACCAACTAGCCATTCATGTCTAACAAGGAAGTTCAAGGCACTAAAAATAAACGTTGCTGATCTATATAAATATGCCATACAGGCCTTTGTGTCCACAATAGCTTCTTTTTTCTTTAAATAGGACACCTTTAACTTCACAAAAATAAAATGTCCTATTTGATTATGGTTTTACATCTAAATCGTTGTTTCAATTAACAATCACTAGGTCGCAACCTGCTTATACATACAAGATTTCGAAAATTTAAATTTTGCAGTCATTACCGACAAGGACAAATTACCATAACCAGTAATACTAGATGTAGGTACAAAGTATGGCAAATCGCATTAAGTAAAGTTCGTAATTTCCTCTGGCCTAAGGACCTGCATCACTTGGAAATGCATGTTTATTCAAGAAACCAATAGGGTATTTGATAATTAAATTAGGAACATGACATGGCAAATTAATACAATTACCGATCTGCTAAAGTATACTTTTTAATTGTTAAACCATGCCAAATTCTTAAGCAAAGTTACAAGCAGGTTAATATTTGCCAGTGGTGAACAGGAAAAAATTAATTATTTTGTGATTTTTCGCAGAAAAACATACAACTAGTTAAGTGTCTACTCGGATAACTTTTTAACTTAAAGTACCTAATTAATTTTATTCCTAACATTATATAAAATTGTTTGAAAAGGTTTTTTATCAGATCAGATGATATGATTGTACAGTAAATACCTGTTTTAAATATTTTTTCTCAGCAATTTGTTCTAAGAAGGAACACCTTTCGTCATCTAGAGCGTTGAATATTTGTAAATATATCTTATCAGTGATAAAAGTCGATAAGAACTCGTTGCTACTAGAAATTGTAGCGACAGGATGTAGTTTTTCATACTTTCGTGATAATCTCTATATTTTATTGCAAGAGATAGGATCCGTTTCGGGAATTTTGATAAAACTATGATAGAATTGTATGACTAAGTACTCAGCAAGGTTAGGTTGAGTAGATATCATTCTTATTATTAAATATAGAGATTTGTTCAAATGGGCCAAGTTGTGCAATTTCAAGTACTAATTCAAATCCCGTTGAGAAAAAATTAAAGTTCCCAACAGTTTAGAAATTATTCCAAAAAAAACTTAAAATCGCTATTTTATTTAAAGTCAAACATCTCCGTAATTATTAAAAGATATGAAAAAATGTGTAATATGAAAGTTACTTGGTTTAATGGGGCACACTTATAAGTGAAGTTAAAATAAAATTAAAAATGGCGGTTTCCGAGATGTTGGTAGCAACTTTCTTATGTTAAAATGATGCCACAGGTATTGGATTTTTATATGGTTAAATAGCATTTGATTTTCTCTTTTCAACAATATATCACAACCTATTTCTGAATATATCGTTATTTTTTTTAATTATTAACATTGGTAATTTACAATCTACTCAAGATACAGAGTAATAAGTAAATGTAATGGCGTGGTTGCTATACAGTGCGGTCGTAAAATGTCCTCCCCCCCGCTACTAACTTCTGAACGACTTGATATTTATTCAAAAAATTTTGTATGCTTTAATGGGAGGCTAGATACCGTAAGTTCAAAAAGTAATTACATAACGCTTGGCCATGGAATAATAAAATAATGTCTAATGCACGTTTTATATACCAATTGACGTTTAGGCACAGCCTTTCTAGCGCCACCCAGCGCAAGCGCCAGTACCTAACCGGCAGTGTTATGACAAGCAGGTAATCATTAAAATTGGAAAATTTTTTTTCACAGGTACAGAAAAATAAACATAAAAAACTAAAGAAGCTGTCCAAATGACCACCGTTTTCCTGCAGACACAAATTTACTCGTATTTTCATACTATTAAAAGCATTTATAAGAATTTGAGGAGTTATATTGGCACACTGTTCCGTAATTCTGTTTTACAGTTCCTCGATATTGTTAATAGGGGTCTTGTATGCATTATTTTTCAGATAAGGGAATATAAAGTAATGTAAAATAGTCAAGCCTAGTCATCTAGGTGGAATTTTTGGATTTGAACGTAAACTAATTATTCGATCGTCAAAAAATTCACGAAGGTAATTGAGGGTCTCTTGAGCGGTGTGGGCCGTCGTGCCATCCTGTTGGAAGTAGCCTTGCTGGAGCTCATCCCCATGAAGCTGATTAATAAATTCACGTACAATATTCCGGTATCTCTGAGCAGTAACAGTTTCGTGGAAAAATATGGGTCCGATAATACGTCTTCGAGACACAGTAATCCAAACACCAATTGTAACGGGTGAAGGGGAGATTCGCATGAAGTATGCGGATTTGCAGCACTTCTTAACCTCATATTTTGTGAGTTTATATACCCCGAAAGGGTGAACCAGGCCTCGTAGGAAAAATACGTTAAATTTAGCAATTCGTCGTTGTTCATTAAATTTTGTTGTAATCACTGACAATACAAAATTCTCCTATTGTGATATGCTGGCAACAACTCATGTAAAGCAAGAATTTTGTATGAGAAGAGCATTAAATCTTTTTTGACAATAGTATGCCAAGTTCCTAATGATAAAACAGTCTCTTGCGAAAGTGTACGTAGTGATGTAGTGGGTTGCTCGTTCAAATATTGACGAACATCATCAACTGTATTTTGAGTACGAACTCTTGGCCTTCCAGCTCTATCTCTATGAGTAATGTATCCCTGTATCTCGGAATACATAAACACATCTTCTAAGTGCGCTGTAAAAATCATCTCCTTCAAGGACAGCAATATCTGGAAATTGGTGCCGAAATTTCTCTAAACATGGCACCGCACTGTAAATCCATTCGCCGTTCTCTCGAACACCATTTCGAAAATATGATTCAATCATAAAATGTTTCGTGTTCTATTGTAAAAACCATTATAATTGTAACTTAATTGAATTTTCAATATAAACTTATGACAACAACAACAGTGATGACAGTTAATGAATTTTAAAGCTTGCTGTTGACATTACTTTTATTTTCTATGGCCAACCCTTGTGTAATTACTTTTTGAACTCACGGTACTACTTTCTAGCCCATATTTAAACTTTATAACTTTCAAAATGGCGGCAAGGCGCCATTTTGAAATATTTCTTTAAATGGCAATGAGGATCGAGTGACCTCATTTGAAAGGTATTTTAATTTTGTGTCTGATCCTTGAGTTTCAAAAAAAATATTCATCCAGACAAAAATGACAGATTATTGAAAATAACAAGTTTATGGAAAAAAGAAGGCACCCGGAAAATTTTGCGATTTGCGGTCCGGATATGTTGTTGGCTCGGCGAGGACAACAACTTTTTCTTATGGCACTTTCACGTTGCTCATACCGTTCGGCCGCCAGGGGCGCCCAAAGCCGAAACACGAATCGACATCCAGCACGTGTCACATCATCGCAGCGGGACGGTCGCGAGCTCAATTTGTTGGCATAAGTACGGCGCATCGACGGCCGGTTCTAACATCCCCGACGGGGGCGTAGGGGACGCGGGCTAAGTTTTTATGCCGATTTTTACGTTCTTTTTCGACGTCTCGGCGACCCCCGCACCCCTTCGCGGAATGTTAGAACCGCCTTAGCCGGCCGTCGATGCGCCGTACTTATGTGAACAGATTGAGCCCGTGACCGACCCGCTGCGATGACGTGGACACGTGCTGGACGTCGATTCGTGTTTCGACTTTGGACGCCCCTGGCTGCCGTACGGTACGAGCTACGGGAAAGTGTCATAAAAGTTGTTGTCCTCGCCGAGGACCGCAAATCGCAAAATTTTACGGGTGCCTTCTTTTTTCCATAAACTTGTTATTTTTGATCATCTGACATTTGTTTCTGGATGAATATTTTTTTATGAAACTCAAGAATCAGACGCAGAATTAAAATACCTTTCAAATGAAGTGTCACTCGACTCCCTTTAATATTTAAAAAAATAGCTCAAGATGGCACCTAGCCGCCATTTTGAAAGTTATAAATTTAAATATGGGCTAAAAGTAGTATTTAACCTCCCATTAAAGCACAAAAAATTTTGTGAATAAATATCAAGTCGCATTTTACGACCGCACTGTATGACATGAGTTGGGCACCATCCGCTGATGGGTCTTCAGGCCATTGCCTTTTAGTCTTCTATTCGCGGCCTGGTGAGAGTAGAGGTCGGCGATGATCTGATTAGTGTAATTTAAGGTGCGGCTTTCCGTAGCAGAATTCTTGATAACACGGTGATGAAAGGGATTCTGAGGTCATTATGGAGGCTCTGATGGCTGGTAATCCATGGAACATTAGCCAGAATACGCAGCGTCTTCGATTGGAAGGATTGCAAAATTTTGGACTTTGAGGGTTTACCCCACAGTTCGATTTCGTAGGACCATGCAGGTGTTAGGATGACTTTATACAGTAACAGCTTGCTTTCTAAGATCGATTGAGATTTAAGTTCAATTGGCCAGTACCATAGAGCAATAAAGATATCTTTATTGCTCTATGCCAGTACATATTTTTGTCTTCAGATTGAGTTGCTATAGTTTGGATTTTTCCAAGTCAATCTTTGATGCAGATGAAGTCCTAGGTATTTCACATCAGTTCTCATTGGGATAGGTTAATTGTTGATGGTAACTTACGAACAAATAACGCGTTTAGCAGTAAAAGTAATTGAATTGGATTTACTGCTGTTTACTTTGATTCTCCAACGATCTCGC
>JABXWE010064522.1:0-16238 GCA_014611495.1 Limonius californicus
AAGCTTTTAAATAAGAATATTTAACAATAATTCTTATTGTCATAGGTTTACCTCAAAATACGAGTTTAGCAGTGAGGCAAGAAGGTAACTACGTTATGGCCTGCCCTTTATTATTGATCAGAAAGAAACCGAATTCCAAGACATGATAAAATGAACGAGTAGGTATCCTTTAAAAAATTGACATCGAACGAGCTAACGAGTCTGAATTCATCACAAAAAAACTTTTAGTTGGGCGCCAAATTTGAGTTTTTACTCAAATTAAATAAACATCAGATAAATATACTAGCATCTATATAGACTCCTGTAATCTCAAGGTAACGATTCGTGGCTCCACCAATTAGATAGTTAATTATGAAGCAAATATAATACATAATTTTATAAATACAGAATTAAATTTTACCTTATCTTGAATTTCAAGTCCCTTTGATTGTAACGTAGACACCATTTCTTGCCAATTCTGCAACAGCTGCATTTATTCTGCTTGAAGGTCTCGTTGTCTATACAGGATCCATTTGAATTTAACTATGACGGCATTAAGATTGCAAATTCGATAGTTTGTGAAATGAAATCACTGAAGCACTATAATTGTTTCATTTAAATGTTCCAGCTTATTAAGGTAAGGAAATTCTAGTTCTTTTTAATACGATTGAATTATAAGTTCTTGTAAGTTAATAAATAATTTTATTTTTATTCCCTTTTTCTTTCCGGTAAAACTCCATAAAAGAAACACACTTCGATTAAATTAATTAAGGTAACTTCTTTTATTATTATTAAACACAATAGTTATATTAAAACCCAAATTCTGGTCACAATTAACTTTTTACTAATTATATGAGTTTTTGTAAACAAATGTTACTTAACCTCAACTTTTAATTTTACAAAGGCCACGCCTACCTTTAAATTTTATACAAGAAAATTAAAATGAGCACAAATTGATTTAACGTGCGCTTTGTTCGATGGCTAATTAAGAACTGATTCAATTTTTTTAACAAAAATGCAAGATGAAAGCTAACATCAACCAATGAGAATGCTGGATTTAAAACAAAATTCATGGAACATTCTAGAAATTCTAATAATAAAATTTAAATAATGAATATTAACCTTATGAATAAATATTTTAAAAAACTAATTTCATATTCATAATCTATGAATTTTTTAACAAATTTTGATATGCGACAATCCCAAATTTGAAATGAAAAATTATACACTTTTTATTATTGTTAAAATATTCTAAATTAACTTAAAAACACCATAAAATTAACTAGAACACAATCCTAAGATTGTAACAACACTTTTCTGATACATTTACAGTCTACAGAACAAATATACACAACATAATACATGAAATTCCAAATCTAATCTATAATTTTCGAAAATTGTTAACTAACACAATTATAGTCAAATAAACAACACAAGTCAATAAGGCAACCTGCTAAATACCTTCCTAGATATAATATTAAACTAATTTGGCTAACATAAAACCTTTTAAATCAAAAATATATACTTTTTATCGATAAACTTAATATAACTGTAATTTTTTAGTTTTAGGGCTCTGGTACTGTCCAAAAAGACCCACATCATCGTCTACAACGAGTATTTAGTCACACAACAGGATTTCAAAAGGCCCTACACTGTATAACTTCACTTTGAGTTCATATTCCACATTACGAAGCAACGTACGAAGTATCGATAACAGTTTTTACATATAACAGGTTTATAAATACAGTTTTAACTATAATTTTACATTAATTGTTATAAATTATGACATTATTAATCTATCTAGACTATATTTCAGGTTAAAATATGGATTTTTGTACCAATAAATATCCTTTTTAATATATAACAGTCCTTCCGAAGGTATTTTAGTGTAGTTTAAGCATGATAAAGACATTTAACAAATAGTTAATAATAATTACATTAATTTTAATATAAAAATCATGGCAATATATATATACGAGGTTTGTTCAACTGAAATCCATCTTTGATCAACTTAACTTTGAAAACAAATGCAATAATTCAGTTTGATCAGCGTGCGGTCCTACAATTTCTATGCGCTGAGGGTGTGCAGCCATTGCAGATTCATACGCGAATGCAAGCAGTGTATGGAAATGCAAGTATTGCATACCCAACGGTAAAGGAATGGTGCCGAAAATGTAAGAATGGAAAAGACGGGACTATGGATGAGCCGCGACCAGGTGCACGGTGTACTGCATTAACAGAAAACAATATGGCATGTGTGGAAAGCCTTACTTGAGAAAAATTCTATGTTTTTGGACCGCTGAAAAAGGCATTAAAAGGTCGGCATTTTGAGTCTGACGCAGAAAAACAGATAGCTGTGGAAGACTTTTTCAATCAGCAGCCACAAGAATTCTATGAGCAGGGTATACGTCGGTTAGTAAAACAATGAGATAGGTGCCTTAACTATGACGGTAATTATGTGTAATTAAACTGTTGAATAAATTTTTTATAAAGCAAAGCTGGATTGCAATTGAACACACCTTGTATATATATATATATATATATATATACAATATGAACATCCGAAACCCGGTTTGTTGGTATCGTTTATATTTTACATATGCAATAATACATATACTGTAAAAAACACTACTTCTATGAGAAATTAACATTATTATTATTATTTTATTATTATACTACAAAAATTCCCCGGATTGTATAAGTATTTTGATTTTATAATACTTGATCGCTAATATTTTCGGAATATCTTCCCGATTGACGAGCTACGCGTTTTTGACTAGTACTAAGAGACGGGTTCGATACTCGATCTAATAAGCTAATATAAAAATATCTTCACTCCTTTGGATGGCATTAGGACAACCACCTGCATTACTCAAGTGTTGGTTGTGTTGCCTATGTTAGTAGAATCCTTTTGGAAATTGCAATCTATAGTCTCATTTCAAATATGTGGAATATAACAGGAAACTGCTCTGGAATTTAAGAAATAATCGAACAAACGTGCGCGATGAAATACGAAATACTCCTATTCTTAATGAGAATCCTGTGGTAAAACTGAATAAGAAAATTCAGGAAGTTTGGCGTTTTACGATTTCGGAAATTTTTCTTAAATTTGACACACAGTACTTTATTTTGTTTTGTTACGAGTAGGATACAGTACCACAAACGTTGTGCAAGGAGAGTGTCAAATATGTTGCACAAAAACCAGCGAATAGCCTCTTCACTGGCCTTCTTGCATCGCTATGAAATTGACTGCGAGAAGTACCTGAATCCCACGAACGGACGAAGGGACTTGAATTTGTACACAAAGTTTCTCCTAAGGCAAAAAGTTTAAGCTAACGTTCGAGAACCGAAAGCCTACAGCTACTGTTTACTGGGACAGGAAAGGCGTATTATTAGTTGATTTCAGAGAACGTAATACGATAATTAATACAGACGTGTATGGTACGACCTTAAGTAAGTTGAAAAGTGCTGACCTTAGGAATCAGATAACGCCCGACCGCAAGTGGTAACTCGCACTGTGCAACTCGTTGAGCAATTCAATTGACATATTTTATCCATCCCTCATACAGTCTCAACTTAGCGCCTAATGACTATCACCTTTTCCTCTATCTTAAGTGTTTTTAAGAACCCGCGACAGCTTTCTCGACGACAACAAGATCAAAGTAATAGTACAAAATTGGTTCCCATCACAGGCGGCAACCTACTAAGACACACGATACAAAAACTTGTACCACGATATGATAAGTATTTAAATTCGAATAGTGACTGTATACAGAAATATATAGTTTAGGAGTGTATTTAACGTTTAAGCTTAATACATTTCTGTTTTATGGCCTATCGGCTCCTAATTCTCGAATAAGCCTCGTATTTGGATTGTATTGTTCCGAACGAGTGGATCAGTAAGAAAGGGTCTACAGAATGATTTGCTAGATCGGCGTAACTAACTCTTCTAGATTATTTCCTGTGGTA
Source organism: Limonius californicus (assembly GCA_014611495.1). Taxonomy (NCBI): domain Eukaryota; kingdom Metazoa; phylum Arthropoda; class Insecta; order Coleoptera; family Elateridae; genus Limonius; species Limonius californicus. Next base: position 3,949 of record JABXWE010064522.1, read on the forward strand.
TTATTTGAAGAGTAAAGCCTACAAATACAAGCCCTGAAGCTTAGAAGACTAGAAGGAGAGAATTCGACAAAAATTGGTCTTATAAAAATGTAAAGAAACAATTTTGTTTCTTTTACACCTTCTGCACTGTAAGTTTTAATAGATTGTGTTGTAATTGTTTTAAGAGGACATGTTATGAATGACAATAAAATTGTTTAGTTATTATTTAATGGAATTAAAATAACATCATGTTTGATGGAAAAAACAGTCCCGTAGATGGTAGGTCACTTTTGTTTAGGTGATGGCAGCTTATGGAGCTTTTGAATATGATCACATAACCTCACCTAAAAGAATAGGAATATAAAATTAGGAAATTTATTTTCATACATACTGGAAATACTATTTAGTTTCTATAAAGCAATTCAGTTTTCGCATTTAACCCTAACAACACATCTGCAAATTGTAATACGTCATTGTATAGTACGTTTTTAAAAAAACTTGGTTTCATTGAAATAAAATAATAACAAATTGTGCGTTTAACGGCATGTTCCATTATTTTCCTATGATCGTCCATAATATAAGCCTTGCATTCTAATTAGTAACGCTTTCCCTTTACACAAAACGATTGCTTATAGTATTTGCGGTTTTCTGAATATATTTATAGTGTATCGAAGTTTCTCGGAAGCGACCGTTTCAGCATTTAGTAATTAAATGTTAGGTCACATTAATTCCCGAAAGAAGCGTCTACAGCAGTGCAAGTGGAGTTGTAAATTGTTTTCGCCCACGCACTCATCATCGCGTTCGATCACACTCCGGAGGAGACGCGTAGAGAAAAGGAACCCAGTATATATCCAGCATCCCAGCATAAGTTTGGTACCTTGGAGTCAACCTCCATCGGAGAAAGAAGGTCGAACGGAACTAGGAGTCAAAGACTTTAGAGAGGAAGTCAGCCCAGAATTGAATTACCAGTCCACCAGAGAAGGAAGCAAACCGAAATTGAGTCGCCGAAATAGCCTCAGTCTGTGAGAATAACCCAGTCGGTTGAAGAATTCCATTAAATCCGCGTACCTGTACGGTGTCGCATTTATTCATTTTATGAAACACCTCGCCGTTAGGGTTACCTTGATTGATATCCAGCAGGTTATGCCAGTTAGTATCAATCAGGTTAACACACCAGTGTACCAGTAGCAATTTAACCTTTGATTTTCATATTTTTTCCGTAATTGGGAATTTCCGAACTAATTTAACAATACGTTCTAGTGGGTCAGGCCAGATTGTACGTATTTTTAAAATTAACTTTAACAATTTCAAGTACTTAACGTCCAGTCATATTTAATTTTAAAATATCCAACGAAACATTTAAATTCATTTATCGTCGAGATTTCGGGCTACATTGTGTTAAATGCATTTAAAACTAACTGCCAGGTGGCAACCATTTTCGTTTGTTTATGTAAATACAGAGTACACCTGCTGCACGCCGCCTACAGCTGGACCGTAACCTTTGCCGTTAATTTAATCGTACTTCCGATTCCATCCATGGGCGTACCGACCGGGATTTTGCATACATATTACTTTCATTTATAATCCCAGAATCAAATATATTTTTTTCCTTTATTGTAACAGTTAAATATAATAAATCCTGTTATAACCATTACAGTCTCCCCGCACGTTATTACGAACTTCTGGCTCTGGGCTAAAACCAGGCAACCGTCCCCACGTGGACGGACCGTTACAATAGTCAACGGCAATACCTGGAATTTCTTCATAATATTTTTTCAAATAGCTTTATACTAACTTCCTGCATATCTCATTAATTTCGGTGGCGTTGCAAAAATGTCATTTGATATAAATGCTGTCAATGAAATCATAATCACTGTAAAAAGCCTAGCTTGTTACTACGAGGTCTGTTCAATTGAAACCCATCCTTGCTTTATAAAAAATGTATTCTACAATTTGTTTTAATAACCGACGTATACCCTCCTCATAGAATTCTTGTGGCTGCTGATTGAAGAAGTCTTCGACACCTATCTGTTTTAACGCTTTTTCAGCGGTCCAAAGTATGGAAATCGCGATATGGCAATAGATCCAGGCTATAGGGTTGATGCCCTAAAACCCTCTATTTTTTTCGTTAAAGATTTTCTTTTACCACATTGGCAACATGAGGCCTAGCATTTCCGTGCAGCAAAATGACCGCACGCGTAAGTTTTCCTGGATGTTTCCGTCTTATTGCTTGATGAAGCTTGTTCAAAGTTTTATTGTACAGATTTGTATTGACATTTACTCCTGGTTCCTTCTATCAACAAGGGTCCTTCATGGTCGAAAAGAAATGTTAACATCACCTTGCCTGCAGAAGGTTGTGCTTTAAACTTATTCGGTGGTGGTGAACTTGAATGTTTCCACTGCATCGACGATAACTTTCTGTAATAAGGCCTTCCACACATGCCATATTGTTTTATGTTAATGCAGTATACCGTGCACTTGGTCGCGGCTTATCCATAGTCCCTTATTTTCCATTCTTAAATTATAATTATAAATAAGCAAAAAATCCCACTAAATATTAATTATAGGTAATGTATAGAAAATTTGACAGGTGGTTGTCAGTCAACTGAAGAATCTACCATACCTGTTATAAAAATTATTCCCCAAATTTTCCCTAAGGCCTACATCCTCCCTTTCTCTGAGCAATCGTTATCAAAGAGTAAGTATTTTTTGTAAAGTCTTAATAATTCTCTATATTTTGCTTTTACTACTCATTGTATAATCAGTGTTCACACTGCCATAACCAATGAAATCGTTTAATAATTTAATCGTACCTTACGGTTTTGTACATTCCATTAATACTAAATTATTTACACATTGATTCAATTATTGAATGTTTAGTGATGTTAATTGTATTAATTTGCACCGGTTTAGCCGCTATTATGCTCGCCGAACGTTTTAGTATTCCTTGTTCAACAAAGGGAAAACAGCAATCCCGATTTCTCAAATTTCATACAAAAGCTTATGTTGTGCACTCAAATTTTAAACATAATATCGAATTATTCTTACGAGAACTCGAACAACAAATACAGTATGGTTTTGTATGTTCATGTGTGCCGCCTTTTGGAAATATTGCATCCGACTTTATCGTAATAGTCATTTGCTGCTTCTGTATATAGTTGCGCATTATTTGAAAACTTATTTTTGTTGAATTACTTGTTAATTTTTAAGTTATGGTTTGCATTTAAAGTTATTATGTTTTCACCGTTTCATAGCTACTAAACTTAATTCTATTTCTATTTTGTAAGTGTTTCGAAAATTGATTTGCTACGAGTAGGGTATTATTTATTGAAGAAAACCATTAGTCAAGTTAATTTTATGCTGCGGATGGAGAGCTCGTATAAGTTGGAGGTTTCCTTACAGCAGTTGGTAGTGCAAATTAAAAACTATCTAATGTTCGTGTTCCAGTGTAGATATTGTAAATACTGTTAAGTATTTTTCACAACAAATAAATATAAATACAGCCTAAAAAATTGTAGAATACAGCTTATTTTCGCTTTACTGAAGGGAAATTCTTAGTTAATTTGGTATTGGAACATACAAACATGTTCCAATGCAAAAACAACGGCCGCGATAACTTAGAAGCAGCAAGAACATGAGCAGGAAAAGTTAATGATTAAGTTTAACTCCGGAAATAGCAGTTGTCTTACGAAGCGATAAAAAAATTTCACGGAAGAAACACTCTATATAGAAATAAGAGGTAATAAAACTACTGAAGGCGCTTGTATAAAAGTTGTGTTTGTTCCTAATGATGAGTTGCTGTTAAGTTTGCTGTTACGTCTGATATCTGAAGGGACACCTTCCTAATTGCTGTTGTTGTAACTGAATTTCTGAAGTGAATAAAAGCATTCAGAACATACCTATTTTTAGTAAAACGCTTAACATATTTAATACTTTCAATTAGATGTTGCACAGCCCCTTTGCTTAATTTACGCATGTTTATTTAATCGGTATCATCCAAACACCCTAAATGATTTAACCTTTTTACAGCAGTGTAAAGTCTTTTGCCTTTATGAAATCTAATATATCTTGGTCGCTTTCACAACCAGAAAATATATTTTGTTAGAAATGGTACAGTTACAGAAAACAACTTTAATTAGCAAACTCACACATGCATACATATGAAACACACTCCGTTATCCCATTCCGAATCTCTTCCTGACTAATTCCTTGCATACGACCGACAGTGGACGTCACGTCATCGTACATGTAATCATATTAACAACACCAATTGACTAGCTATAATTGGTAGGATATGTTTACTTACGCGACACTATTCATCTATCACTGAGATTGTAGCTAAACTAACTCCTTAAAAGATGGAACACTTGTTGTAAGCGTCAAAATTATGTAATAACCATGCTGAGAGACGACGAAGCTTCCCATATTATGAAGCATGAACAAGTATACAAGTGAAACTACAACCTCAAACCACACAGCATAGCTACTGGGCACACAGCTCAAAATTGAATTAAGTCCACACAGCAGTTAGCGTTCGAGTACCAAAACACAAACATACAACTATCATAACAAATTAGGAATACGCAGCCCTTTAGATACCAATAGTATAATTGCAGAACGCACAGCTCCTGTAATAAAATAACAACGCACAACTTTCTTAACTGAAAATAGCAACACATAGCTCTGAGAATAAATTAAGCGACACAGCACTTTGGTACACACAGTACCATTATTGGACACAGCGTTCCTATTATAAAACAGCACACACTTTATAGAATAAATAAGGGGCACTGCCGTTTACTGGCTACACACAGTAATGCTACTAAACGCACAGCTCTAAAAGTAAGACAGACAACGTTAATGAGAAATTATTGACAAACAGCCTCCGAACAAATTAGGAGTAGACAGTTGTTTAGGTACACGCAGTACCATTACTGTGCCCACAGGTGAAATAATAAAGTTGCAGCAAATAACTCTCAGAATATATTAAGGATACGCAGCCATTTAGGTATACGCAGTACCATTACTGAAAACACAGCTCTAGTAATACCATAGTAACACACAACTCTCAGAATACGTAAATTAGGGTCACACAGCCCTTCAGATACCGACAGTACCGTTACTGAACACACCGTTCTAGTAATAAAATAGCAACATACTACTTTTAGAATCGATGAGGAACACACATCGTTTTAAGTACACATAATACCTTTAGTAAACACACAGCTGTAGCAATAATATATCGATAATAGAGCAACGGGTGTGGTGGTAGCTCAGTTGGTAGAGCGTTCGATTTCTGACTAAACCGTCGATTTTGGCTTGGGTTCGAAACCTAAAAATTACTACACAGATTTATAAAAACCCACCACACACAATTTCCCACTTCTGGATTGTAAGCGGATCTTAATGCTAAAAACCTTCTCTGGAGTTTCTGTCGTTTGGATTCGACGTTAAACTGTAGGTCTCCCGTATTTCTACCTTAGCACTTAGGAGAAACATGTGGCAGAAAAGAGACCGATGTCCAGCAGTGGAACGAAAAGGCTGTCAATGATGATGATGGATATAGCAACACACAACATGTTACGGGCCAAACGAGCTTTTCCGTCGACCCGTAACCGGATAGGTGGAAAAAGGCCTACAGCTTAGCTCACAGGAGTAGGGGGAGTTCACGGAAACCGCTTACGGGAGGAAATCTTCCTGGTTGTGTACAGAGTAAGTCAAAATTAGTGGGCGCCACTTTCCAAATACAGCAGATTGTAGATCCTCGTGGAAGGCCGACAGGCCAGCAGCTTACGGGACTCACCTTTATTGTGCCTGCTCCTATATATATGAAGTTTTCAAAATTCATGCACGCACAAATACAAGTACAAAATAATCAAAGAGGCAGTAAATTTTAACAAAAGTATAATTGAATTATTAAAAAAATGACAAATGTACAAAGAAATGACAGCAAATGGTGATTTTATAGTTCCATCTTACAGGTTTTTAATTTGAACCTTCAGACAAAAAAAAACGCCGCTGGTGTACCTCATTTACATTTTCCAAGTAACTACGCGGCCAGCGACGTTGGAGCTTACAGGAATGACACATTATATATAAAATTACTTTTTTTTACAATTAGTAATACGACAAAGGACAATCAGCGACTGAAGGTCACTTCTTGTTATATAAAAAAACGGTTTAATCACGTTAAATTTTGCAAGTTGACGCGTAAAAGGGTTCTTTCTTCACAGCACAGAAAACTTAGTTCTTTACCTTGAATTTTGATGCAGCAGGCACAATGTTGGAAGTATTGAACAGGATGATAATAAAAATCCGCAGGAACGCCTCTGAAGACTGGATTGAATGGAGTCAACATCAAGGTCCCGAAACTTCGATGGGTTCGTCGCACCGACGGTAACAGCAGAGGGGCAGGAACTGGGCTTGATCTTAATCCGCCAAAGGTGATCGGCAAATTGGCAACGAATTACCTTTACAGGGATAAATCCAGTATGTTTCTATAAATCCGACAGTTGTCGATGGTCTGCTTTCACCCCATGGTAAAACAGCAAAACGTAGCTCACACAAGATGGACACCCATCGAAAAACCCAAAAGCCGCTCTTGCAGCACTCGAATTATTTACGGCCCCCCGAAGATCGAATTGGGTTAGACCGGAACCATCGGAGATGTAAAATTGACTCATTAATTTCGTAATGGCCCTCGTAAATGGACTCGAGCGACCGGAGTCATTCAAGATGTAAAACGTAAATTCGCAGAACGCATCTAGAATTAGGTGCAGACCAAATATGAATCGGCAATTTCGACTTACAAAAGGGACTAGCAACATAGCTCAATCTTAGAAAAGCAAAATAGCGAAACTGTAACTAACATAAACTTGGCAATTAATATATCGTTTTTAATTCCTATAGAGCGGCAATTGAATTACGAAATTAACTCGAATGGAGCGGCACAATTTTAAAAGAACATAACAAACTTTGATATTAAATTTGAGGGTACACAAGCATCGAATAAAATAACGACACATACGTGAAAAATAAAATAGCAACATGTAACTAAAGGAGTAAACTAAGGACGCACAGAAATTCAAGCACACACAGTACCATTACTGAATCCAGAATTCTAGTAATAATATAGCAACACACAATTCTCAGAATACTTACATTAAGGACACACAGTCCTTCAGGTATACACAGTCCCATTGTTAAATACATAGTTCTAATTATAAAATATGCAGCACACCACACTGTTCCATTATTGTGCACACGGGCGAAATAATAAAGTTGCAACATAATTAAAATAGTAATACGCAAATCACAGAATAAATTATGGACACACAGCCCTTCAGATACATATAATATCATTATTGACTCATAGTTCTAATAATAAAATAGCAACATACCACCCTTAGAATAAATTTGAGACATAGTGTTTTAGGTACGCGCAGTACTATTACTGTGCACACAGGTCCAATATTAAAGTTCCCACATATAACTAAGGTGGGTACATTCACCTCTAGGAATAAATTAAGGGCGTACAGCTCTTCAGATATACCCAGAATCGTTATTGAGCATATAGTTCTAATAGTAAAGTAGCAACACCTAGCCCTTCGAATAAATTAGGAGCAGATACTTTTTCAGGTACACACAGTACCATTACTCTACACACAGCTCAGAATATATAACTCGCAGCATTAATTATGGGCACACAGCTCGTTAGGTAGTAGGACTTCATAGCGCTCTCTGATAATAAAAGAAAATCCATATAATTGCTTTACATGCATAGAAATAATATCATTATAATTCTATTCCGTCACATCACGCTAACTGAAAATATTAAATATATAAATCAGTAACCTTGTATATTCCGAAATTCCCAAAATTTCAGCTACCTAATATCAACGTTAATAATTTCACAAATTTCCTGTGAAAATTATGTATTCAAAATGAAACTGTAACAAACGGAACATAAAGCATTGAAACAAATCACCCATTTTATAGTCGCTTTATTACGGTAATCAAACTCGTGTAGCTATTATAAGGAGAGGTAAATACCCCGTCTATGTAGGACGATTGTCACATCCCACTCACCCACAGTATTTTAATGTTTAGTTCACAGTCAATTAATTCAGAAACTAATGTGTTCAATCAATTGCTCTAACAGAAATGCCAATATTAATTTATGTTAACTGCGGCAAAACAATTATCTTTTAGTGTACCCTACCATAGGCCACTTCCGTTACAGCGCCTTGTAAATATTCCATTGCTTGGAATTGTGTGTGTTTGTACGTGGGGGTAGGTAAATGGCCAAGAGTAAACCGTGGAAGATAAATAGTTGAATACGACAGAGAAACCCAAATTTTCTTGGCAGTATATTAGCCTAAAATGGATTATGCAGCGATTTCACAACGTCAGAGAATGGCAACCATGGTTTGGACGGAATACGTTTACCTCGCCTGAGACTATAATTGTAGCAGGATTAAATACCTAATACAACCGATCGATGAATTAGCTTTGTTAGTAATTGGTAGAGCTGATAAGCTGTAATTAGACAGTTAATTTATTGTAACAGAATACAAATTAGAATCAAAGAAACAATATTGGGGTTTTCATGTAGCAATCTTCCCTGCTGTGACTGTGTTATTAAGTAGCACAGGCATAGAGGACCTACAGCTTAACGTGGGCTCCGAACTTATGGAAGAGTAAACACTTCTACTCCAGAAAAGTTTTACTAGGCAGAATACTTCACTGTCTTGCGAGGAAGAATAGATGTTAAAAATCCGATGTTTCGATACTGAGAATTGAACCCCAGACCTTCAGTATAGAAGTCTAATCCTTTGAACTCTAGCCCATGACCCCTTCTACACCCTTAACTCACCTAAATACATGCGTTATACATTAGGAAATAACATGAAAATAGCTGTACTCGTGGGCTACACTCCACGTTTTGTAAGTAATGTTTAATGGAAGCAGCAACGTCGTGGTTTAAGACACATCCTGTATGTGTCTAGCCTTCCTTACAATACATAGGTAGATAGCGGTTGGCGGGGGGGGGGCTTCTCGAAGCGAAATTGTCAGATTATTACGAACACGAAAATACATTTCCTTTCATTGAACAGCAGAGAGCAGAACAAAGATAGAATTTAAGATTTTTTATACCGAGGACGATTCCGAAGTGTGGAATATTAAACATTGAAAAATTAACTTCTTTTCGGTCTGAAATTCAATGTTTTGAGCTGAAACTCAACGAACACGAAGTTCTGTCTTTAAATTATTTCTTAATCGATTAAACGGGAGATGTTTTCTTAGTAACATTAGTTCGAATGTGAGACGATGTAGCGGGCTTGGTGAGGTCATGTTTCGCAACTATTGCTACATTTAGATTCTTTAATTAAAATCGTTTTTTTATGTAACACATAAACTTGAAATATTTATAGGAATTGTGAATATACAGACTCACTGTATACTAATTTTAGCAGACTCACTGTATATTAATATGAATTCCAGGAGCACAGTTTTTTGTGCACATAACGTATATGTTGTATTCCTGAAATGTAATATACTGCTACTTGAAGAAAATATTGCTAGCCCACTTTTTTACTAAAATCAAGAAAAATGTACCTACTTAGTTACCAGCTACGTATATTTACGTGGTAGATAACTTACAATTTGACCTTTAAGTACGCCGTTCGCAGCAATGATATTCATAATATTACCGTTGTGCTATGTTCACCTTTAAGAAAATACTTACTTTTAGGTTATGCTACGACTGAATTATATTTTAATAACTCGCAGGAAATAATTCATTACACATATGTGACCATCTTGAAAGTATTAAACACAGGCAGTCAGCGGAATAAAATCAACTGCAGCAGACGTTCGTTAGTTGCAAATAGTTAGCTTTTATAATGTTGTACCTGTATTGAAAAGTTGCCACGAGCTGACACGAACTTGCCCGTATAAAACTACCAAATGAATGTATCCAAGGGAGTAATTATGATACATTGGCAATATGTATTATTTACTTCATATAGCATAGGTTTTAGAACCAAACACATCAAAAACCATTATCAAACTGATGTGTTTTACATCTATGATATTCATTTGTATGGTACGTTTCAAAATATTCCGTTTAACAAAATTGTTTGTTTATTTTTGTAGAATAAATATCTTTTGCCTTTGGGTTAATAACAAAATCATCAAAACACTATACATTTCAGATAATAACACGTATATCTGTAATAATTTTGATATGCACTTTTTCAAAATTGTAAATAGTTATGTCAATCGCCAACCTCCGATAGAAGAAGGCACAGAAAGAAGAAGAAGTCTGGTTTTATTTTAGCTTGGATGCACTTTTTCAAAAGTGTAAATAGTTATGTTGAGCGCCAACCTCCGCTAGGAGAAGTCACAGAAAGAAGAAGAAGTCTGGTTTTGTTTTTGCTTGGACTAAGAAGTCTTGGCTAGTTGCTTGAGGCGTGCAGACGTTTTGTGCTCAGTAAAAGTAGGATGCGGTTAAAATTGCGCTGGTAATTTAGTTTTGGTACCTTTTTCTCGCAATAAAAATCGCCAATAGAGTCGCACTAAATACAAACAAGAATCAATAACTTATTTCTGAATCTGGTGAGGCTTCCCTTATCGTTTAACTCAGATAAAAATTAACTCCGTTACCGAAGTTCTCGTGAAGCATTTTTGTTCTAACAAAAACTCCGTGCCGCAATTTATCGTTTTTGGTGTTCAAAACAACTAGTTCGTCAGCATTGTTCTTGTTGTTGTTCCAAAACAATTTTTACAGTGCAATTTGACGCCCGGATCTTCGCCGTATTATATTGGTCGCCAGCGACGTCAGCCTAGCTGTCGTCTCTTTATCTCCTCCTTCGGACGTCGACCAAGCAAAAATCAATCTATCCATAATCCATATTTTCTGGTATTAGTGTAGATTGCAAGAAGTGATTAGTTGTTTAAAAAGTGCACCGGTTTGTGGAAAATAAAAGTAGTTGTATTTTCATAAAATAAATCAACCTTCGCTTGCCAATTGTTTAGTACATTTAATACTTAATTGTATTTATGTTTTGAACGCAGCTAGTATTGACTATACAGTTCTTTTTTCCTCTCAATCTTGTAGTAGTGTCGTAGTCAGTGCCGGCTCGACTAACGGGTTCGAACGTCTCACGGCCATTTCGTTATATATAATTTATAACTGAACTAACTCTAGTCATCGCTAAAATTTTTTGGCGTGTATTTGTACAGACCTTTTATTAAACATACATATATTATATACCTATTGCTTAATAGTTTATGACTAGATATTTCTGTATTTATTTTGTGAGAAACACTGTAGTAAGAAGAAAGCACAACAAGGTAGGTTCGACCCTTTTATAGAGATCTTCTCTTAGCTGTAACTTGAAAGAGTAGCGCCTATTTATTTTAACTTAGCCCGTACATTGTGATAATCAAAACATTTTCTCTGTAATCGTATTCCGCGAACCCTCCCTTCTCCCTCTATTAGCCGAAGAGCCGATTACAACAGTTGGTTACGGGCTGACGAGAACGATCGTCTGCCCCGTAACATAATATTCAAATATTAATTGAAATTATAACCAAAATCTCTATCATAACAGATTTTGGTTGCTACAAGTACATTTCGGTACAAAAGTTTTATAGTTGCTAAGACTGAAAAGTTTGTCATTTGGAATTGCCACTATCGAAAATCTACTGTTCTTTGCTTCTAGAAGGTACTTTAATATTGTGTTTATAATTAAATTACTAAACAAAGCGTAATTCGTAGCCTACGCGTTCGGCTACTTAATTCCAAGCTAAAAACATAAAAATATGCAGGAAGCCTGGTAAAACCTATTATCATATTTTCCTTAACTGCTGTTGTATTTTCTACATTTTTAATATTATTACACTGAAAAATAGATATTAATGGTCCTTTCAAATATTTCCGCAATTGAATCCTTTTGATATACGTATACAGGGTGTATCAGAAATAGGTACAAATATTAAATCCGATGGTAGATTACAATATATACAAACTAGCAAAAACATTTCTTTGGCAATGGGACCCCTAAGATATGAGAAAATAATAATTAAAAATTTGACCCAAAATTGTTTGAGTACCGCAGGATAATATCAAAAATTTGAGTTCAAAGACATGTTATGCAAAGGAGAGTAAGATAGTGCAAAAAAATTCGTATCACCTGCCACAAACCAATACTATTAGGTAGGTCAGTAATTTCTATTCAGTTATCACAAGCCAGACAAGTTTTTACGTGTTTGCCACTTTGGATTTACTTTACTATTAGGTAATT
>JABXWE010064527.1:0-10187 GCA_014611495.1 Limonius californicus
ATACACATAGCAACATCAATGAGCACACACTTTAAATAATAACTTCCAAGCATGCAGCGGAATGGCTGGGCACATAGCTTATTATTTAATTAAATACACGTAGTACTGTTACTGATTACTTACAAGCGCACTACTAAATATATAACACACAATAGGTACCGTTAGAGAGTACACACCTCAAATTATAAATTAAGAATAACAACAACTCAATACTTAATTAAATACACATAGCAACATCAATGAGCACACACTTTAAATAATAACTTCCAAGCATGCAGCGGAATGGCTGGGCACATAGCTTATTATTTAATTAAATACACGTAGTACTGTTACTGATTACTTACAAGCGCACTACTAAATATATAACACACAATAGGTACCGTTAGAGAGTACACACCTCAAATTATAAATTAAGAATAACAACAACTCAATACTTAATTAAATACACATAGCAACATCAATGAGCACACACTTTAAATAATAACTTCCAAGCATGCAGCGGAATGGCTGGGCACATAGCTTATTATTTAATTAAATACACGTAGTACTGTTACTGATTACTTACAAGCGCACTACTAAATATATAACACACAATAGGTACCGTTAGAGAGTACACACCTCAAATTATAAATTAAGAATAACAACAACTCAATACTTAATTACATACACATAGCAACATCAATGAGCACACACTTTAAATAATAACCTCCAAAAACACAGCAGCACGACTGAGCACAAAGCGTACTATTTAATTAAATACATGTAGTATTGTTACTGAGCACAATAATTACTTATGAGCGCACTACTAAATATTTAACACACAGTAGATACCGTTAAAGATCACATCCACAAATTCTAAATTGTAAATAACGACAACTGAATATTTAATTACATACACACAGCAACGTCAATGAGCACATACTTTAAATAATAACCTTCAAACACAAAGCAGCACGACTGAACACGTAGCTTACTATTTAATGAAATACATGTAGTACTATTACTGAGCACAATAATTACTTATGAGCGCGCTACTAAATATTTAACACAAAGTAGATACCGTTAAAGATCACATCCACAAATTATAAATTATAAATAACGACAACTGAATATTTAATTACATACACACAGCAACGTCAATGAGCACATACTTTAAATAATAACCTTCAAACACAAAGCAGCACGACTGAACACGTAGCTTACTATTTAATGAAATACATGTAGTACTATTACTGAGCACAATAATTACTTATGAGCGCGCTACTAAATATTTAACACAAAGTAGATACCGTTAAAGATCACATCCACAAATTATAAATTATAAATAACGACAACTGAATATTTAATTACATACACACAGCAACGTCAATGAGCACATACTTTAAATAATAACCTTCAAACACAAAGCAGCACGACTGAACACGTAGCTTACTATTTAATGAAATACATGTAGTACTATTACTGAGCACAATAATTACTTATGAGCGCGCTACTAAATATTTAACACAAAGTAGATACCGTTAAAGATCACATCCACAAATTATAAATTATAAATAACGACAACTGAATATTTAATTACATACACACAGCAACGTCAATGAGCACATACTTTAAATAATAACCTTCAAACACAAAGCAGCACGACTGAACACGTAGCTTACTATTTAATGAAATACATGTAGTACTATTACTGAGCACAATAATTACTTATGAGCGCGCTACTAAATATTTAACACACAGTAGATACCGTTAAAGATCACATCCACAAATTATAAATTATAAATAACGACAACTGAATATTTAATTACATACACACTGCAACGTCAATGAGCACACACTTTAAATAATAACTTCCAAGCACACAGCAGCACGGCTGAGCACAGAGCTTACTATTTAATTAAATACGTGTAGTATTGCTATTGAGCACAATAATTACTTATGAGCGCACTACTAAATATTTAATACACCGTGGGTACCGTCGAAGATCATACCCAACGAATTATAAATTATAAATAACGACAACTAAATATTTAATTACATAACACTGCAACGCCAATGAGCACACACTTTAAATAATAACTTCCAAGCACACAGCAGTACGGCTGAGCACAAAGCTTACTATTTAATTAAATACATGTAGTATTGTTATTGAGCACAATAATTACTTATGAGCGCACTACTAAATATTTAACACACAGTAAATACCGTTAAAGATCACATCCACAAATTATAAATTATGGATAACGACAACTGAATATTTAATTACATACACACAACGACGCCAATGAGCACGCACTTTAAATAATAACCTCCAAATACACAGCAGTACTGCTGCGCACATGCTATTCAATTAAATACATGTAGTACTATTACTAAGCATAATAATTACTTACGAAAGCACTACTAAATATTTAACACACAGTAGGTATCGTTAAAAAGCACACACTTCAAAATATAAATTAAGAGCAACAACAATTCAATATTATATTACATACACACAACAACGTCAATGAGCACACACTTTAAATAATAACCTCCAAATACACAGCAGTACTGCTGCGCACATACTATTTAATTAAATACATGTAGTACTATTACTAGGAATAATAATTACTTACGAACGCACTACTAAATATTTAACACACAGTAGGTATCGATAAAAAGCACACACCTCAAAGCATAAATTAAGAGCAACAACAACTCAATATTATATTACATACACACAACAACGTCAATGAGCACACACTTTAAATAATAACTTCCAAGCGCACAGCAGCACGGATGAGCACATAGCTTACTATTTAGTTAAATACACTTATTACTGTTACTGAACATAATAATTACTTACGATCGTCCCGTTAAATATTTAACACACATACCGGTAGTGATCACAACTCTAATTATAAATTAATAGCAGATACCTCAAATAACAGCTTCGAAGTACCTAAACAGTACAACGACTGATCACACAGCTCAATGTGTAATTAGACCCGCTCAACACCATAAATACTACTCTAATTTTTACAAATTAGGAGCACATAACTGTTACAATAAATTACGAGAATATCACTCAAATGACAACTACTGAGCACACAGCTCAATATTTAAATAAGTACACACAGCAATATTACGGTTCACACAATTCTAATAATTATTATTTAACAGCCTGCAACTGAATGTCCAAGTAGGTACATATAGCAAATAAATTGCGATATGTTATAAATTTATAACGAATAGAATCTGAACAAAATGGAATATGTGTTTAATCTATAAGTGTGTCGATTGTGATTTAAATGCGTTTATAAGCTATAAACCAAAACATTGAAGCCTAAATTTTATTTTGGGCTTAATAACTATAATATATTAACGTAGTTTATTGATTTAAATATTTAAAAAAATTTTGAAAACGGAAGAATTTTACTGGAGTGAATGGACTTGGATTAGCACATTTTCGCTGTTTTATCGGGGCTTCTCACACTTTTTTCCCTTGCGATCCCTTCGGATCCGACAAACTTCTTGGCGACCCTTGCTTTAATGTCATAAAAGTAACAGGTGTTAACACTATACAAATAGTCTTTAATCATAATCTAGCAGTAACTAAACGTAGATACAAGTATATACCAAATAAGTAACGACTCCAAAACCTTAACATTAATAGGCTAGATATGATTGCTTAGTTTGACATGAAAATTTAAATTGTGGCCTAATATTCGTCACTGGTCTTATACCAATTTTGATGTTCTTAAGATTTGAGCCATATTTTGTATCAACCCCTTAATGAAAATGTTGATTCGCACAAATAGGTGGTGGTAACAAATTCCAAAGTTCTGCTGTAACACCCAGCCGAAAAGTATTAATGTTTTTTCTTGAAAATTCAAGTGAAGCATTTGAATGGCACGAAAGTTCTGTAAATTCTTCCAGAGCTTTTAACGAGGCATGTTTTACTTCCTCCATTTCCACGAAATGGTTTTTAGAACCAATCTATTTAATTGTTGTCTAATTCCAGTGCGAAACACGTCAGCAAATTTTCCAAGCATACCAAATGATCTGCTTGATCAAATCAAGGCGCAGCATATCAACAATAAAATCCAAAATTTTCCCCGGCTCACGGTGAGAGTGTAGCACAGGCTCTTATGAACTATGCAAAGCTTATGGAACTTGACCGTAAAACTATGCTAAATGTAAGCGCCTGAAGTGTAAGTTTATTTAAATAAAGTAAAGATAAGCGGTTTGTATTGCATTATGGTTGGCAGGTGCTTGGTATCTTCAAAGCAATTTTATTTAAAAGTTTGGCAACACTGGTGTCCATAAGAGCATGTACTACACCCTTGAGACTTTCTATATATACATATTTGCCAATGGCGTAGCCAGAATATTTTCAAGGCGGGTTCCCGCAAACAGTTATTTTTAAGAGCGCTAAATTTATAAATTAATTTTATGTTATTTTCATTAATTAATACTTAATTAGGTAATGCAGGAGAAAGTATGATTCACTGTTTGACAGTCTGGCTAACATCAATTTCTGACATGCAAAAAGTCTTAATTGAAATTTTACAAAATATACATTAAGTGATGTAAACCCTAAAATTTGCCTTGAGCTACGACACTGGCACAAACTCCAATTGCCATAAAGCCAATATTTTTAATTTAAATTAAGGCCACCTTGCCTAAATTGAGATTAAATAAAATTATGTATGAGCAAATGTTTGCTTTTTTGTTCCTTTTCTGATTAATTATTGCTGGTGTTAAGTTAAAGCATACCAAGTTTGTCCGCGAGATCTTAATATTAATAAACTGTTCTTTATTTTTAAGTATTTGACTATGTGAATTAATTTTAATCGTAATCTAAAGAATAATTACCAACCTTATATTTTTAGAATTTGAATTGATATGAGAGGCCTTTCAATTTGATTTGCTTGGGAAGATTTAACCCTGCGTATGTCCCAAGCGATTGGGATGAAACGTGGGTGTCCTATTTAAATTAGACAGATGCGCGTTGCTAAAAATCGTTTCGCCGCGCCCTTCGTTAACATTTTTCGCGCATTGTTTTGTATTGGTACGCAAAATTATTATTTAAAAATAATGAATTGCCTTTTTCAGGTACATGGGTACGAGGCATTGCTTGTCTGCCTACAACTTTATCCGGACATGCTGCTATTACTTTACCGCCAGCTAGTTTAATGTAGTTTCGTTTTGAATTTGGCGCCGTGTCGTTCGTTTACAACGTTTGTTCGTAGATAGCAGTAGTTTCTTAGTCGGTAGGAAGAGTAATATACACTGTACTACTTTCGAGTGTTTTCCATGTTGTAATTTTAGCGTTGATTGATAAATAAAATTTCAGACAACAATAAATAATTCAATTCTTATTATTTAAATTTAATTCTGAAGCATGAGCATGCTTTACAAATTAACAATGCGGGGAGTTCAACAGCCAGAGCGGCGCTTGCGAATCGCATCTTGTAAGTGGAGCTTTTGAAGAATTTTGGTTGGTATTGGACGGGTGCGGTGTATTGTGTTTGGGATTGTGATTCATATCTTATCAAAATAAGAGGAACTTTTTGTGCAAGTGTAATTTTGTGGTGAAAGGTAAGGGTGCTGTTACTACGTTAATTAAGCAATTAGGTGAAACATGCAATTTGGCTGTAATCACTCTTGTAAGTGTGTGCATCGAAAGTCGATGAACTCCATGCAACAACATGGAATTCTTATCTCTTATGTGGGTGTTATCATGCATAAGAAATGCACCGTAATTTCAGAGTAAGTTTTCATACCCACACCAGTTGTTGGTGATGATCTCATGATTATTTGCAGTTACAAGTGAATTGGTTAATTAATTATTAATTACATTTGAGTGATTACAGCAACTTGCACATCGACTTTTTTTTTTCAAGAATCTTGAATTTTATGCAAATTTATTTATACGTGGTATTCAATGTAACTTTTAGCTGTTAGGTAAAATTTCTTAGTATTTAACAACATATCGGTATACTTTTCAAGCGACTTGTTATTATAATAATACCAATGACTTAGATTTAATAAAAATAAACATTCGAGTTCGTTTTACATATTTGCTTCCTTTTAATTGGGATTTTTTTGAATGATCCTTATATTGGATTTGAAATTTCCCTGAAATCTGTATGAGTCAACCAGTATTTTTTGCATTTTACAGGTGTAACAACGCACCACCATGAGTTACATGCAGAATCAAAACAGATCAAGTAAGTTTCTTGTATTTTTTTATTATGAACCTTTCATAGGCCTTAGAGGCCCATCGCTTTTGGTGTGAGACAAGGCTAAGTTAGTTAATTTCTTGTATTACCATTAATAATATAGACCAGCGACTTGCACAAAACTTATTTACTCTCATCGTTAGATTAGTTAACAGTTTGTCAAATTAAAGAGGCTTGGCATTAATATATAGGTAAACAGTGAAATTTTTTATAAACTAATATTGTATTAACAAAACATATTTTCTCGAAAATTTTATATTAAACTCTAATTTTAAAGGAATCTGTCAAATTTGACAGATTAAAATTGAATCTACGATTGACAAACTTGATCAAATATCTTGTGTCCTACCCAAGGTAGGAGATTTCAATGTGCTATTAGATATGATAATTATGTTTAGTGTTTGAACTGCATTGGAATTTAAGATTTAAGCATACCATGAAGATTATAACCTACAACTTTGTTGGCTGAATCCTATTATTTTTGATGAAGTTCCAAATGTAAACATAACCTACACTTTACAGTAAAACTTTTGTCCTGTTTAACCAATATTCTGTGTGTTATCATTTTGGAGATCCCTGCTATAATAAAATTTTGTGTATGATATGATGTTTAATTTCTGCACAAGATCATAATAGGTTTACAATACAGATAATTTGATTCAAAATTTATGGATTATTTACAATTAATTTTTGTTGGGGATTTGTAATTAAAATCGACAAGTTCTACTTCCCCATAGTTTTTCATTTAATATTCCTGGTCGATTCATGAAGAATGTAGTTTGATTTAATCGTCCAGGAGTTGCATCAATTTTAACTTCAATATTGTAATTAAATTTGGGGTTTTGTAAGTCGTACTGTGTATTTTTTTACATAAAAGTATGTATTGAAGATCGAAATACAATCTCTGTCAAAACGCAGTTTTCCAGTATTTTTAAAATTACATTCTTATTCTAACATATACTATGGATATTGCAATTTAATTTGTATCATCGTAGACTCTTCAATCACAAACTAATTGTACACAATCAGTTTTGCTAATAACACTTATAACATGTTGTGTGTGTGTAGGCGAAGTTAATGAACAGAATGTGAATTGAAACACTTTCAGTGCCTTGTTTGTAAACTAAAAGCAATGAGATTTATGTTTAGTATTTAAAACTGCTAAAAGTTTTAATTTATTGATGGCAGCCCATTATAAAAATGTGGATTTTCATTTCAGTGGATGATTAAAGTGAACTGACCTTTGATAACCTAGCTCTAGTGCTATGTAAAACAGGACAAGTTCTTTGTTTAAATGTAATAAAAGTTTCTTGCATAGGAATAATGACGTAGTATGCAAGTGCTGTATATTGACCATAATATCACAGGTGGTTTTGGAGAATTTGGTTCATGATTCATACTTGGCATGATATTTCTAAATTGCCAGTTAAATATAAACAGTAGTTAAATAACAATTTGTCAATTTAACACCTGTCGTAGAAAGTTTTAGAGAAGTGAATATACAAAATTGCAAATGCTTTGCAGTTCATGGTCACCAAAAAACAATCATAAACACTTTATTAAAAACAATTAACCGAGCATTGGAGAAGCACTCCGAAATTAATGTATTAGAAGTCAAAATGTGTCATGTATATGATGGGAATAGAACTGCAACTAATTTTTTCCTAATGAAATATAAGCTTTTTGAAAAACTTGTGGAAGAGATTTGTCCAGAGAGTCAACATGATTATAGGGTGTTGGAAATGCCTGCAAACACTGTTATTTCTTCAAAGATTCGATTTGTTTACATACACACAGTGTTGAATTAAATTTGAAATATAGAATTTTACCATGCAAAGTCAAATTGTTGTAAATATTGGTTAAATAGTACGATTTGGTTATTTATAATTGCATTTAATAAATCATTTACTTTTTCAATTACTACAGCCGTATTCCATAAAATTAAGTTAACCCTTTTAAAAATTAACCCATCCACTAGTAGCTACTCGCGATTGTGACAACTAAAAACGTAATTTTCTATGCTAATAAATGGTGTACCTGTTGATATCATGGGTAGCTAGTTTGATAAATTTATTACAAGGTTTTTGTTTAACTTTACAGGAAACACTTGTAATATAAATATGAAAAAAATGGTCATGGAAATAGGTGGTTTTTAATGCTAAACACATTAGCTGTTTACTATTTTGAACAATATTATAATGGCCAATGTTTACAATAGTTTAGTTCTGAATGGTAAAATCCAGTGTCCCAAATTTAAATCAATACAGCGTAGGGTATCCACATGTATTTCTGTTTTTATACTAAATAACCAATACTCTTGCAGTCGATGATGTTTTAAATGCCAAGTTAGTTTTGCAATATAATAAAATAAGAAAATAAATTACAATGACAGTTTGACCATTTTTGTCCAATTAAGTTGTAGTTACCGTAAGGAATTTTGAATACTTTAATAACACATATGGGATGAATGCCTTAAAATTCATTATGATAGTGTGCGTATGGTAATTTTCAATATTAAATAGTTTACAGTTTGTCCTTTGTCAATTTATCACCCGAAGACCATCTGATGAACTTCTATTGTTAACATGAATTCTAATCCTTTGTATCGTATCTTATCTAACTCCTCCATTTTTTCACCTTTTTGATCATTTATACAAATTTTCAATTATCTTCTGTAACACTGTTTTGTGGGTTTTGTTTAGTCTAACTACATAACCATTATCTTCTGCTTAAATGATTTCTAAAAGATTAGTTGTGCAATGATATGGTAGTCGTTTTAAAACTGTCGGACAGTTCCCTTTCACACTGTTCTAAGGTGTATTTTTCATCTACACTGGAAAGCTTTCATTTACCAAAGGAAAAACATTATTTTAACATTGAATAAAACTTTGCTATTTATAACGCCATTGCAAATGTCTTCTAAAGTTTTTTTTTGTACTTCAAATCTGATATTTGTTGTTAATTATTAGCCTTGTTATCAGTTTTCTATGATTCCATGTACTTAATTTCACCATTAACAAAGCCATATTCACTTCCTATACGTACAATAAGCATTGTAGACAAACGTTTTTTATCCATTATTTATCGGCTTTGCTGTTTTTATGTTTTTAAATAATTCATATAGAACTTGACAGTTTTGAGGAAGCCCTTAGTTTTTCAATAATTGCATAAAAGACTTCGTTTTGACCAATCAGGGCCGTAGCTATTACATTGAATTAGGACCATGTACCACTGCACATTTATTTGTATTTAACATAATGTAAGTTTATCAATCCATATCCTTAACATTTTATTCTGCATGTGATTTATTTTCCCTTTTACGTACGTTTTACCAACTGATGATTCTTCTATTAAAAATACTACAAACCTACTACATTTTTATATAAATAAAATTTCCCAACAGAGAATGTTTAGTAAATTATTGAACTAACAAATAAAATCAAACTGACAAGCACTTCGTTACGGTTTACACTGATAAAACGTGATTTTACTGAATATTACAATATTAAAATTCCATTGCTTTAAATTGAACCTTTTGCCATATTTTTAAACTTGAGTTCTGATAAATTTAGACACTCAGTCGGTTGCACAATTGCTTTGTGAAGTTTAGCAAACCGTTAACTTTAATTACAAAGGATTTTTTAATTTATGGATTCAAACTTAAAATGAAAGTTCAAACTAAAAATAGGTTGTCAATATACAAATATTTTAGTTGTAATGGCTTTGACTGTAAAGTATAACAGTGTAATCCAATAATTAAAGTAAAACTACATTTTCAAAGGGATTATTTTATTAGAAGGCATGCTAGGCTCACAACACCAATGAATAAGTGGACGCGACTGCCTCCCTGGACTTTCCCATACTGGAAACTGTTCATATCATCTTTATTCAACAGTAGAGTTATTTTCCTCAAAACGGTTGTTCAAGTGCTATCCTAAAACCTTGCCTCGTAACGAA
>JABXWE010064528.1:0-11964 GCA_014611495.1 Limonius californicus
ATGAACCCAACAACCGTGAAAAGAATTAGAAAAAAATTTAAAAAAATATAGTGCGATGGCCGAGAATCGAACTCGGATCAACTGCTTGGAAGGCAACTATGCTGACCATTACACCACCATCGCCCATGAAGATTCGCTCTAAGTAAGTGCAATCGCAAAAGATGAACCCAACAATCGTGAAAAGAATTAGAAAAAATTATAAAAGAATATAGTGCGATGGCCGAGAATCGAACTGGGATCAACTGCTTGGAAGGCAACTATGCTGACCATTACACCACCATCGCCCATGAAGATTCGCTCTAAGTAATTGCAATCGCAGAAGATGAACCCAACAACCGTGAATGGAATTTAAAAAAATTATAAAAATATCGTGCGATGGCCGAGAATCGAACTCGGATCAACTGCTTGGAAGGCAACTATGCTGACCATTACACCACCATCGCCCATGAAGATTCGCTCTATGTAATTGCAATCGCAGAAGATTAGCCAACAACCGTGAAAAGAATTAGAAAAAATTATAAAAAATATAGTGCGATGGCCGAGAATCGAACTCGGAGCAACTGCTTGGAAGGCAACTATGCTGACCATTACACCACCATCGCCCATGAACATTCGCTCTAAGTAATTGCAATCCAACCGTGTTGTTTAACAGTTTTTCCCTCAACATTATGTTTTAAAAATTTGTAGACAAATGTAAATCACATAGACAATTATTACATTACATTTTAAGAAGCTCTTATTAACTGTGTACGTATGAGTAAATTTTAGGATTATTTGATAATGTTTTCAATATTTTTGTTTATAATGAATGTTAATATAAAAAAATTATGAGAAATTGTGTGTTGGTTTGGAGCAACATTTTCACTGTTTTTGTGCTTTTAGGAGGATTATTTTATATGCATCTCTATGTATGTCTAAGCAAAGTGTATTGATTAAATAAATACCCGGGCTCTATATATAGTTTTATGTACATCTGCAGCAATTAGTAATTAATTATGATACCTATATATATATATATATATATATATATATATATATATTTATTTTCAAAAATTTTATTATGAATATTTACATTTTGGTGGTTACCACTTTACCAGAATATAAGTTAGGTATTATGTATTATGATTAGAGAACTAGTGTTGTGGCATTCTTGAAAGCTGTTTGGTTAAAATTTTGCTAAACGTTTACTTAGAACATTTTATACGCGTTTGTGTCATATTCTTTTCATCAAACTACATAATATCTTCTTTCAGATAAAATTTATAAGGAGAAGCTCATTCTGTAGAGATAAGTAATAGGTAAATAGTACTTTCATTTATACGGGAAGGTTTACGTCAACACTGATATGCCCGACACGAGCATACCAGTGGCGTATCACTCTAACACTAGATATGAAGTTATAAAAGTTTCTTTTCATATTTCGCCTATAGATTTCTCTTTTTCCTCAGTGAAGGATACCGAATAAATGCTGTAAAATAAACTTACTAACTGATAATTAAATCATATTGTAGCTATGAAGTAAAAATGTTATTTAAATGAAGAAATTTTCTTTTTCGCTTTGCGAGCCTAAGATTCTATTCAGTTGCTCCATTACAACAATTCTTCAATAATTGTTCTGGGTTAAGAGAACAGACATGCGCCTTACTTGTATACGTTAGAAATAATGGAAAAACCAGTTTCTTTTTTAATACTTGGGCAATGAACTGTGTTTTTACTAGCAAAGTATATTCAAAATATTAATACACATAGCACATCATCATAAGGAAATACCCAGATTAATCATTAAATCTGTATAGCCAAAGATAAGCTTTTTTAAAAAGCCAACTCGTATAACTTTTTTATCTTCTGAATTTCAATTAACGTATTGATTGACGCTGTAATTGTCCATAGGTAGGTATTTTAACACTGGACACCAGCTGCTTCAGATGCCGCAAAAAATAAAAATCTAAAGCATATAAATCTGAAGATCTTAGAGGCATTATGACTCCCCCCCCCCTACACGTAATACATCTCTCAGGATTAATGAAGATTATGCCTCACTAGCATCAACCAGATCACCATTATGCTGACACCACATGCCTTTTCGAATATTAAGAAGATCTAATATCTTATGGGGCCTATTTTGCATTTAAACGATTGTTTAAAAGTTCAATTTAAAGCAACTGATTGTTGAAAATAGTTTCTTAGAGGCTACTTGATATTAAGGTTGTGAGTTAATAAGCAAGTTAATGGCGATACTCTACATCCCATGAAGGTGTTTGGCCCGCAAGATGGAAGGTCAGAGCTCCCGTATCCTTGCTTTCACACCCGCGTCGCGTGCCAAATTAATGACGTGGTGATGTGGTGAGCATCACACATTAGACAACCTCATTGTTACCCCTGGTTCATTCTACCGCAGGTACCCAATTATTTCAAGAGACTGGATAGGCCGCTCGCCAGGAATAGAGTCGGGGGTTTGAACTCTCGAGCTTCAGCACCGAAACCCAGTGCTCTAACCAGTGGACCACACTGGCGCATTTTGATTTCACATACTTCAGTAATCAATTAGAATAGGACCTATGTTTATTAGACCTTTTTTTTACTCAAAATGGCCGCACCAACCAAATGGCAAAGATTTTTAATCTAGTTATGAAATATCCTGTATCTCAATTCGCACTACAATTTTCTCTAAACCAACGGTTCTTAAATTTTTATGGCCGGTGATCTCTCTTAAAATAGGTTTGCTACTGCTGTTATGTCTGACTCTGCATAGAATTCTTGTATTTCTTGATTTGTTCTTCTCCGCAACGGTCCTTTAGTTTTCCCATAAAACATTTGTCTTGTCTTCCATGTATTCAACTTTGTTTAACCCCTGATTTATTACTATTTTTTCCACTCTCGTTTTAATTCCTCCAAGGATATTTTTTGCTTTGAGCACCCTTCGTAAGTTCATTGCACTTCTATTACTCGCCATTATTACTACTTTTATTTCCTTACTGTAATCAGTTTTGCTGCTGACCGGTACCCAGAAAGCCAACATTGTTTACACACTTTCGTCATGGTGGTCTTTTTGTATTATTAATCGACGCTGCTCATAGTTTTTTCCTCATCCTCTTGCCATGTGTTTGCTTTTCTCTGTATTTATTGTTAATCCTTCTGTTCGCGCTGCTTTTTGTAGCCTTTCTGTTACCTCTTATAACTCAGTCTTTGTTCCTGCTACTAGGGATATTTTCTGAATATGCAATGCACTGATGTACTCTATTACAAATTGTACCTTGGGCATTTATCCTTCTTCTTTTTCTTTAATATAGGCTGTTGGCTGTTTCACTATTATGCAGTCCCTTCTTCTGATATGGAGGTCCAGCACTGTTTCCATATTTTAGGCTGTCTATCTTGGGCACTTCTCCCAGTGGGACGGTATTTATCCTGCTATCCCCTACTATTTTTTTCACACCTAGTAGTACAGCAAAGGGGTCCTTTTGTATTAACTTTGAAAGGGTGAGGTTCTTCCATGTATTCCTACGTTGTGTTCTATGTTTCGTAACGTCATTTTAACTATGTGCACTGTTTCTCTTGGTTCCTCTAGTTTGCTCGTAGTTGTAGAGTTGGCTCTTTCGTACCTTTCGGAAATCAATGAAGAGCGTATATAGCATGTTGTGCTCGTGGAATTGTAACTGTATTTGCCTTGCAGTCAATATCTAATCTACTACCAACCTTCCATTTCTAAAATTTCTATACCAAGAATACTCTACAGCAGAGGTCCGTAAACTTTTCGAGGCATCGGCTCACTTGAGTAACCAACAATGAGTGGGCAACATGGGCAAATGGAGGTGGACGTTATGCAAGAACTCTAAGAAATGGGTTTTTGTAAGCTTAGCTATGAAATCAATGCCGCTATCTTAAACCCTTAAGTCGGTAGGCGGCGTCTTTCCATCCACGAAATCTTGAATCCGCTCCTGCGGAAAGGACTTTGGTGGCAATAACTAACTTTCCGATGAGTACATGCGAGCTGTTGGGTTGTGGTAGGTTCTACTATACCAAGTCACAGATTCACTGTCATACAATTAATTTTGCGATTAGTGAATCCAATCGAAATGTGACAGCGTTGCGTGTAGGTGTCTATTATGTTTATTGAGTAGCCATCTTTCAATGGTAGGCTGGTTACAGTTGCTTCCAAGTTAAGGAGGTTAATATTAGGAAGTGGTGTTGCCAGAAGTTGCTTTTTGACTATGATGACCACCCCTCCCGAGGTAGTTCTAACTGTGAGTTCGTTTTAAATATATTACAGCCGGGTATTCGTAGGAGCTCATTGACTGTTAACTGTGTTTCGCTAATACACGCCACATCCATATTAGTTGAAGCTTAGAATACAATAAATGTTGATCGCCGTCTCTCTATACCGTCAGCACTACAGTTAACAATTTTTAGTTTGTTGATAGTTGCTAGCTCGGTGTTAAATAATTTTCTAGTATTACCATTAATGGATGTTATTTTTATGTCGTTTCTGTCACTATTTATTTCTATTGAAAGCTTCACTGAGTTGCTACATAATTCATGGAACAATTGATTCCAATGTGGCTTTAAAATATCTTTTATGGATTTTACGATGGTCGTTATGATTCCAGTAAGGCTGTCTGGGGGAGGAGTTGTATCTGTGAATGTGGATGAATTATTTGAAGCTACTTGTTCGTATCTCTGATTTGTTGCGACAGTGATAGCTGGTACTAAGTTATTTGCACGTATGTTGTTTCTGGTATTAGTAGGTATGGGTTAGCATAATATGGACCTGTAGTTGGCGGGTGGTATTGTTCGCAGTTGACACATTGCGGTTTGTCGTTTGATTTCTTATGTGTATAAACGCGTGCCAGTGCATTTAACACATCTTGGCTCCTATTGGCAGTAGTTTCTAGTATGGCCGTATAGTTGGCATCTTTTGCACTGAGGTATTTCATATGATTGCGGCCTTGGTTCAATTGCAATTAAACATTCGAATATTTTATTAAGATTAATATTGAAGTTGTTTTTATTATCTGTTTTTGTTAACTCCAACCGACAAATGGGAATTGGAGCCTTGCAACTTTAATAACAGAATACTTTATATTATTCAGTTTAGTTTTAATTTCTTCCTCGGAGATTGAAGTAGGTATGTCAGCATGCTAGTTGATAACTGCTGAGATTCCGGGTTGTTAAAGGTTCGGCAGTGTGTGGTGGTAGCTCAGTTTAATTACAGTGACTTGCGGTATTAGATGTTGAGGCGTTTCAGTTTGCATTTCTCCGTCTTGCATGTCGGTATTTGTTGCAGTATTGCATTTATTTGTAGTTAGTTGGACATTGTTTATATTGACGTTTGCGTTCTCTAGTTATTTTTATTTAACAAAAGTTCTGTTGATAAATCCCGCATGTAGGAAATGTTGGACGATATGTTTTGGACACTGTAAGTTTATATAGCATCGCAAAAGAGCGCGATTAGATTACGAATCTCACCCGAACTAGAATGTTACTTATAAACTATAAGAATAAAGAAACGAATATAGATTTCACTATTAGAGCACAAAACCTAGAGTCAAGAATCTACAATGTTTTATGTATCGCACAATATCTATGAGCCATCACTATAATTTTTGTGATATGGTTTGCCACATGAAATTTTGCGTATAAAATACATCTTCTTCTTCTTCTTTTGGTATCTGATTCGTTCCGGACATTGGCTATACCCATGCCAAGCCATGATGATTTCACTAGGGATGCTCAAACAGTCTTTACTGCAATGGTCTCCCGTTGCTTTCTGCATCCTGATGCCGTTGACCATCCTAGTTCCTCCGCCTTCTGGGGCGATTTCTCTCTCGAAGGATAACAGAATGTCCTAACCTTAATCTGCTCCTCCGTCCTCGGTATCGAGACCGTTGGCAAATTGAGAGGGACCACTTATACCGGTGATCAAACCAACATGCCTACCTACCAGTCAATCATGTGAAAGCGCTCTTCATACCCTGGTTAACAGGATAGAGTGCTGCCTACAAAACAAGGAAATAGCTTGAGGAGCCTTCCTGGACATACAGGGGGCCTTTGATAATACCTCCTTTGAATCAATGATTCAAGTGGCTAAAAGACATGGTATTGACGACACCTCATGTAGGTGGATAAGAAACATGCTACAAAGTAGATAAGTACAAGGCACATTATGCGGCGAAGAGATGGAGGTGTAGGCAATCAGGGGATGCCCGCAAGGAGGGGAACTATCCCCTTTACTTTGGGATCTGGTTATAAACGAACTCCTCACAAACCTGAATAACGAAGGCTACTTTACCCTTGGTTGTGCAGATGATATAGTCGTCCTTATAGAGGGTAATCACGGCAATATAATTTCAGAAATTATGCAAACTGTTCTGGCTAAGGTCGAGACATGGTGTAACAAGGAAAACCTTACAGTAAATCCTGCAAAAACCAGCCTCTTACCATTCACTACGAAGAAAAATCACGGAGGGGTAAATCTTCTGGAACTCTTCGGAGAAACTTTGCAAATCAAGGGGGAGGTCAAATACTTGGGTGTGCTTCTCGACAGCAAGTTGACCTGGAACCAACATTTGCAAAGAATCACTAACAAGGCAAAAACAACCTTGATGATGGCAAGAAGAGCCTTTGGAAATAAATGGGGACTAAAACCAAAAATGGTCCATTGTCTACAGACAACGGTGATAATACCGACAATAACCTACGGTTCACTAGTATGGTGGCCCAAGGTAAATCAAAGACAAACAATAAACCAGCTTTTTAGTGTTCAAAGACTGGCTTGTCTCTGTATAACTGGAGCAGTCAGAAGCACTCCGACAGCAGCACTAGAAGCTCTCCTGCAACTTCTACCTCTTGAAATAATAATCAAGGGCGAGGCACGCATGGGAGCGTATCGCGTATACTGCATGGGTATTTGGAGAAGCACTTAACACACATGGAGACACTTCAAAATAATAAATGTAGTATCTGACCCAAAATTTAAAATAGAAATGGACTACATGTTAACAAAATACTCTTTTCATAATAAACCCTTCGAAGTACGGATAAACAGTGAAGAATAGGATCAAGGGGAACCACCAGACTTGCATAAAAGCTTAGTATCGCATACAGACGGTTCACGCACGAGCAACGGAACCGGAGCTGGCGTATACGGCAGCAGACCAAGATATAGTACTTCCATATCTCTGGGCCAAAATGCCACAATATTCCAAGCTAAAACCTATGCAATTCTAGCAGCAATAGAAGAGAACATAAGAAGGGGCTATACAAACAAAACGATCCTTATTATCTCTGACAGTCAGGCAGCTTTGAAAGCACTGAATTCAAACCAGATTAGTCAAAACTTGTCTGGAACTGCCTTCATAGTCTCCTAACACTGGCGAACTCTAACAAGGTAAAACTTTTGTGGGTGCCAGGCCACACAGGCATAGAAGGAAATGAAAATGCAGATAAACTAGCAAAACTACTATGTGAAACACTGTTCACAGGGCCTGAACCGGTTGTCGGTCTAACTAAGCGGACAGTGAGAGGAGCCGTCAAAGAATGGATCGTAACCAAACATTCGGAACACTGGAGACTCTCACCTCTACAAGAATAAAGCACAGCTATGATGAATAACCACCCCCACAAGCTTACCAAAACAGTGTACAACTAGCAGGACTCAAATTGGAGTAGTGATAGGACTTCTAAGGGGATACTGGCACTTCAGACAACACCTCTACAACATAGGGCTATTTATCGAAGATCTTATATACAGGCTGTGTGGCGAGGAAGAGGAAACAGCCTCCCACATAATATTCCAATGCCAAGCATTAGCTCGTAGTGGATATCAAATCTTTGAGGGCACTAATCCCAACGAGATACTGTGACGCCTAGATAAAAACGGCGACAACAATATTTTTGTTGTACCCAAAAAAAAACGAAGTATCAGTTTCTAAGCAAGATCCAGGTATCAGACAAGGGTTTGACCAGCTACTGTCGCAGAAGGGTGGTTCGGAGAAGCCTAGGCGCCACCTGTTTAAAAATTAACCCTTTGTCTCGAAGATGACGTAGATAAACAGGAATCCCCCGGAGAAAATGTACTTACCTTACTGATAATACTAACGTCTTTCAAATAAAATTACTAGACACAATAAAACACAAAAGCTTGACACAGTTCTCGAGTATAATCAATTTGTGTAAATAATTTACAAATAATTATCCAGGTTTGATCAACTAAACTGGGTTATAAAACAAATATCAAACATTAGACCCCAATTAGCCCCAAATATTAAATATAAATATCGTTTAACTAAAACCAGACCACAAACGTCCCTGTCTGATTTAACAATACGTGATCTGAACAATCTGACTCTTGAGAAAACGATAATGCGTCAATAAGGGCTAAAATTAATAAGAAGCCCAAAATAGCTTCAAAAAAAAAAATGGTTAATCAATACGTAACCCGCCTAATTCACGATAAACGAGATCTCGATTAGGTAAATTAGAATTAAGTACCTACTCTTGAGGTATAAGCGCACTGGAAAAAAAATATATATTTCACGCAATATCCTCCCTTTTGAATATATATAAACCAATAATAATTAAATCAGAAACTCGGAATATGCGGACCGTTTACAAAATTTTATAACTGTATAAGTTGTTAGATTTATAGTATTAAATGATTGTAGAATTATATATATACATAGACATATACGGTGAACAATTAAAGTCTGTACATTTAAATAGTTATAAATAGAATTCCACCGGATGATTTTCGAAGTCCTTGAGTATGTATTTATCGCCTCAATGTTTAAAATTTACAAGAATATTCTAGACCGACCTTTTAGTTGATATCTCCGGTACAACATGCACCATCTGACTTAACACTTGGCGGTCACAGGTGTGCGTCTAGATGTTGGCCTTGCAAATATTTTCTTTGGCGTACGATCGATCCGAATTCTTCTGGAAATTCTTCGATGTAGTTATAAAACTTTCTTTTCCAGCAGCTCTAAATTTTTTTCTGGTATTTACGAACTTTTCAGCAGCTCAAAATTTGCCTAAATAAAACACAAGACTAAATAAAGCGACCAAATTAGAATCAAACTTCCTTAGCTTACCACAGATGTTTATCGGCAAAAGAAAAACCTCTTCAAGGGTGTAATAAATTGGTTAAAAACCAGGGAAAATCTCACTAACACCTCACAAGGTTAAGAATTCCCTTAAAACTTGAACTTTCAACAAAATTAGGAACAAATCCTTGGTCTAAATTGACCGCGAAGAAATCAAGCTACACGACTTGACGGTATCAGAATAATTCTGTCTGCTCGAGGATTCGAATTCCAGTTGACATTGAAACTCAACATGCGCAAAACCAAAATTTTGAACCTGAAATATCAAGGCGCGCTAAACACCTGCCTAAATTTGAAACAACTCCGCAATATACACTGTGCGTCGAAATCGCACGTTACAATACAACCGCA
This sequence comes from Limonius californicus, assembly GCA_014611495.1. Classification (NCBI taxonomy): domain Eukaryota; kingdom Metazoa; phylum Arthropoda; class Insecta; order Coleoptera; family Elateridae; genus Limonius; species Limonius californicus. Next base: position 9,453 of record JABXWE010064528.1, read on the forward strand.
AGCCAGTCTAATCAATAAACTCCTAGACCTAATAAAGGGGACGGATCTACTTGACAGCGATTAGCGATAGAAGGAGATGCACAATAGGCCCAAGGGGCCGCAGTGTCAAGGACAGTAACAACACTCCCCGTATAAGCAATCAACATCATCAACCGGTGATCAATGGATGTGCTGCTTGGTAGGAGACTGTTAATTTTCCAAGGGAGTACTCGCTTATTTCGCTGCTAACGCCTAACGCCTATATCAAGACGTCGTTCACTATCCGCCACCTGTGACACCTCTGGTAGGCTGCAGCTCAGACTAACCTGGTTTATTTTTCGACAATTTTTCTGCGTTGGCTAACTAGTTAGCTCTTTGAATGATAGATGGCGCCTCATTATAAAATATATTTTTTTAGTGTTCCTTGTTCCTTGAATGAATATCTTTCTAAACGTACACAATTATAGCGTGAGGCTTGTACACTTGAATTCTATTGATATTATATATTATCATCCTATATTCGTAACCACCGGATATTCCCAGTGTTTAGTTATAATATGAATTGGAAAATATAGAGCTATTCCTAATGAATCGTATTTAATGTTTATGTGATTATATAGTGGTTTTGCGATATTTATTTAAAATAAAGTAAATAATTTGTTAAAAGGTCATCTTTCTACGTATTGGCTATTAGAAATTACCGATGCATCAGTGCCGCCATTCATATTTCTATTTAAAATACGTCATTGAAGATTACATACGAAACGTTTGCAGAAGGTAGATTCATGATATCATTGAAAAACCATGCGTGATATGCTTCAAATTCAGAAACCCACATAAAACAATATCCAAGGCAGTATGAAAATAATCTATGTGTAATAAATTCTATAACTCAATTATCAAATTTATAATAATTAAACCGTTTATATGAAGGTATTATTGCCTAAATCATATTTCCATAAACCAATACAAATGTAAATATAATCTCTTGACGTAAACATGTAATTAACGAAATTCCAGACTTGTTAAGTTTGACCTTTAGTTGAATCCCAGGTACGTAGGTATGGTGATAGTAATTAACGTAGGAGAGACTCAAATAAAAAAAGACTGCTGTATAATACCACGATGAAAAAAGCTTATGTGATGTTTCTAATTAACTTTTCTATAAAATACTACATCGAATTGCATATCAAATCAACAGAAATATTTAAAGGCTAACCACGTGTAGCTAAATAATTACTTAATGTAAACAACCATTCAGGCTTCTAACCTAGAACTGTGATGTCAATACTGTTTCCGTTTTTGTAATATCCACTTCGTTAGGAAATTCCTGAAATGATAAAACATAAGGCAAATAACAAACAGGTACATCTTCTTGAGTTTATTTCTAGAGATAAGAATTCATGCTAGAATTCTTAGAATTCTCGATAAGTTATGCTAAGGTTGTTCTAAAGCAAGTGTTTTACTGCAACATGGACAAAGTCTTATTTTAGGGCACCGCTGTCTATTTCTACACACTTTTCCAAACAAAGTCCGATATATAATAAAATAGGTTTTCCAAATGCTTATTATTAGTTCCAATCTACTTTTATCGTCGCAGATGTGTAAAACTGATATATTATTTGATGTAAATGCCATGGTTGTCTTCTAACACGAGTTTAGCGTAGGTACATTTTTGTGGGTGTTTGTATATGTTTAATACGTTACAGAAATTATGATGCCAATTTCATGATTAATGGGATTTTTGAACATCTCATGCAACGTAAAAGATAGCACTAATAATTTGTTAAAAATAGGCGTTTACCAATTAAGTTGTTCGCAGTATAATTCTGCATACACAGGCCAAAAAATTGTAAGCTTTAACACAAATATTGCTACTTGCAATATGTCCAAAGAAGGCCAATAATCGATTTTGCATAGTAGGGTAGAGTTTTTTTGTGTTCTCTAATTTTTCCAAGATTGAATATTTGTACGGTGCGCTGTTCATGGTATTTTTAATATTCTTTGCCACACACACACATTTCGAAGGCATCAATTTTCTTCTTATCGCTTTCCTTTATCGTTCATATTTCTGATGCGTATGTGAAGATGGAGAATATTAGAGATCTTGCTGAACGGGTCTTGGCTTCCTTGAACAGAAATTGTCAAAGGGGCAACTACACAGCTCCACAAAGTTTGAAGTGACACTCCATACTTTGTGGATTCCAAAGTAATCAAACGCAGAACAGTAATTGCCAAAGGAGCAACTACACAACTCCACAAAGTTTGAAGTGACACTCCATACTTTGTGGATTCTAAAGTAATCAAACGAAGAGCAGAAATTGCCAAAGAGGCAACTACATAGCTCCACAAAGTTTGAAGTGACACTCCTTACTTTGTGGATTCCAATAATCAAACGAAGAGCAGAAATTGCCAAAGAGGCTACTACACAGCTCCACAAAGTATGAAGTGACACTCCAAACTTTGTGGATTCCAATAATCAAACGAAGAGCAGAAATTGCCAAAGAGGCAACTACATAGCTCCACAAAGTTT
>JABXWE010064529.1:0-20470 GCA_014611495.1 Limonius californicus
TTCTCAACAATTTTATAGAATTTATACGTTACTTTTGGGAAGCACTGTATATTTGATTTTAATATGGAAAGTAAGAAAATTAAAAATTTTACCTTCTTAACTGTATGAGTCGGTTGAGGCTACGTTTTAATTTTGAGAGTTTTTGCTTCCAGAATTTTTATTTTGAATATTTCGCATTACAGTACAGCTTTGACCTGATAGCTAAAATTTTCCTTTCATCTGCATTAGTGAATTTGACGGATTATAGGGATATTTTATATAAATACTCAAATTAAGAAAGAAATATATTTTCAATGAATTTTAACTATTTGTAGAAACAAATATCAAAACTAAATATAATATATACAAAATTTTGTTCAAATTATAAATACTTTTTTGCTGCTTTTTGTTTTCCAGAAAATGCGTTTCGTTTAATCATCTTAATAAAAAACATCTTATATTGGAATCTTATTTTTTTCTGTCCATTGAATGCTTTTAGTAAATTACCGAACAGCATATTTTAGTGTGATTTTTTACACGATTCAGACTCTACAGTCTTGATCTATAAAATTTGCCCCGGAACAAACAGACTTTAACATTTCCATAATCGCGTTTAAATTTGTGTTTACTAATTCAGATTCCTCCTATTGTTGACAGGAATGTAATCCTCTTCAATGCATTTTCCCTTTGGACAGAGTAGCATCTAATTTTATTGGCATTTTTCAGTTGTAGTTTTCCATAATGCATCTTTATGACAGCTTCTCCAAACTGTAGTTTTTGCAAGTATCTGTTAAATTATTGTCTTAAAACATTTACAGAGTTAATAATTTGTTACTGTAAGCCACAATATTTAGAATCATATTTTGTCCAACTGGCTGTATTATTGCTGTGCAGTTGAGAATTAAAAACATAACTCTAAAGTTTGATTCAAAGTGCATCATCTGATTGAAGTATGAGGAAGCGTTGTCTATTAGAAGCGATACTTGTCTATTTTTCTCATCCAAAATTTTTGTACTAGCTTTTCTATTTTTTTTTGTGTCAATTTTCGACTTTTAGAATTAAATGGCACAGAATTATTCGATTTTTAACAGTGGTGATAGTAAATCGATTTAGTAATTCTATTAATCCGTATTGAAATGAGTAGATTCTATTTAACTAGGCCTACAGTGGTTACTCAAGATTATATGGTTTGGTGTGGTGTAACCGTTTAATTCATGATCGCAATTCACTAGATATAAAAATTGCATTTGAATATTTATCTTGTATGTATGTTAAAATAAAACTGAGCAATATTCAACTTGAGCCATAAAGGACCATAAATAAATACTGAGCCAAAGTGAAGCAAATTTAGTTATACAGATACTGTTATCGTATAATCACTGTAATTGTCATTTTTACACTTAATTATTATCATATCCAAAATCTATGAAAATCACAATATCATGCACATAAATTATTGCCTGCAAACTTATTATAGTAGTAATCTAACTGAGAAGTATATTTAATGACTTGTAAAAGTGCTTGCTTTCAGTTCTTTCAGTTTTTTTCTTGGGCTCTAGTCTAACCTAATATTAATAAACTGTCATAAACTGTGTTGCTTTTAATCATAGGTTTTAATTTAAATTTTATTTTTTATGCGTCTTATTTAATGCAGTGCACAATAAAAATTATGTAATAGACACAAGGCTTTCAAGGTTTACTAGATACGCTTTTTATTTGGCTTGACATTTATCTTCGGCTTGGCTTGGCTAGATCAACCAAAGCCAATTTCGTAATGAAGCGGGAACATTATAACAGTGCAATACTTCGTTACATCCACGACAAAAATAGAACGTGATGGGCTGTTGCCGCGCCTTGTTCAATAGGCAACCCGGCAGTTTCAAGGTCGTAAACAGCACGTGCTGCTCTCCGTTTAAAGGGAAAGGGACAGAATAATAACAGTGAACCTGTCGGTTCTACTCGAGGTTTTGCAACCTGCATGTCGCTATAAGCTATTTTTTGTTTCGCCTTTCACAAACATCAAGGTTTCCATTTTTCCTTTTGCTATTATAACAGCTGGCATGACGTCACACTTAAATTTAATATCTAGTGTGTATACTTGTGTTCAACAATGTTTGCAACACGTGACTGAGCTTCTTTGTAAATACTGTCACAGTGTAAAAAATTATTTTCATGTTTGGGCATGTTTTTTTTGACATGTAATTTTGCTTCTACGTATTTTTCCGTTTTACTATAATAAAAAACATCCTATACAAACTACAGTATTGACAATTGTGTATATGCAATTTTTAAAATCCAAGTTTTATCAACCGAAGTTCCATTATAATTGATATACATCTAAGATATTCATACATAGATGTAATTGGTTTACGTCTGTGAGAAACACGTAATATTTACACGAACGTCCGTTTAAAAACTGTCTGCTGCGGTAAAAGCCAAACAAATTTGAGATAAAAAATTGCACGAGCCCTATTATCTCTGACGTAAAGTGGCAGCTCCACATACCTACTCTAAAAATAAGCTGTAGTTAAAACATCCATATAAATATTTATCAAATCTTATACACGCCCGAGTTTGAAATAATTTTTGTTTCTTATTTCCCACAGGATTGTACCGTACCTTTTGAAACACAAATATTTTTACATTTCGATGCCTTTAATGTAAATTTAATATTAATTTTGTTAATGTTGGCAAAGAATAGGGAGCTACCTAACCAGTTGTCAGCCAGTTTCTATTTTTTACTTCTGTACGCTTTGTACTTAAATTAATTATGCATATATTTTAACATGCAGACAAATATTAGCTTTGGAAGTACTAAAACATATAAGCAGTAGTGCAGCGGTCTTTTTATTTAGTTTAGTATTTGTTTATTTAAAATCATGTCTAATTTACTGCCACAATTAAAAGCAAATATATTTTCCTTTCCTAACAGTTTAAAAAGTAAAGATGATCAGTGTCACATGTCATTGGATACGGTGATTGTTCAACCTCGACCACTAATTAACGTCAGTCTGAGTAATCTAATCGATTAGTTTTAATACGAATCGTGTCCGTGACTGTTAAATGGGCATTACCCAATCTTCCATTACGTTCCTATTGGGTTTTATTGTGTTTCCGATTGTGCAGACCATAGCCAACCAATTTACGCTTTTATTAATGCAATGCATTTTAGTATCGCTATCTACTTACAGCTTCAGCAACTATTGCAGTCTCCCAATCGATTTCTTTATTTTTGTCAACAAGCTGACCCTGCTAATTATAGCTGATGAAAACTGGAATTCTGTCAGCGGCGACCTAAATCGTTAACGAAATAAACTATGCAAGAATGCCCACACACAGGTTGAGCCAACGTAGTCAATCTTTAAAAATGCAAAATTACTTTCTAAAATTGCAGTTTATTTCCTTTAGGTAATAACTGTTCCACATTAATTAACTAAGTAGGAAAATACAGGATCTTGTGCAACCTCCTACGAAATAAATGCACTCGACTTTCTCGACAACTCTATCGTATTATAGCATTATACAAATTTTTGTTAGACTGGAACGTTACACAATCGACCTATTCGTAATTACTCATTATTGTCAGTTATTTCAGAATCGTAAATGTTGCAGGTATTTAATCATACGAGTTCTGTAAACAACAAATATTCCTAATTTTACTCAGCACATAAATCTGACTGGGAACACACAATAATTCATGTTCGTAATTACTGCAATTTCTGTCTGTTTGCCTTTAATCGGTTGGGTTATTTTTTATAGCCGCATGCGAGTTCTGCAACCTTTATTATCTAAAAAGCAAATAAAAACCGATAACATCAGGTTGACTGTCCCGTATGTTATGTAGGATAACTAAATTTCTGGAAGGGTTTGCGAAATTCGGAAAAGTGTCTTAGCCTTATCGTATTCCTCGTCTAATCGTTTTTGTGCAAGTGTCAAAGTCCTGTAAATTGGTGCGTAAAGATGGCTTCGCCGTCATAATTACCATAGCAACTGGAAACAAACATGGAGGCGTTGGAAACTTTCACGTGGCCAAGGAACTCCAGGCGGAGTTAGTCCTGTAAAGGCGGAGCGTTTCAGTGGAAGCCATCATGAAGTTACGTAACATTGCACTGTATTTTAGCGTCCTCTGAACACTTCCATTAAAGTTTCGGTTTGCGGCGAGAATAGTATTAATTTTGTTGGTAGTGAGCGCAGATGTGCATGTTGCGAACTAACAATTTATGCTGACAAAATTGTTCGATTAAGCTACTGCAACTTTTATTAATTGATTTTACTAAAAAAATATAACGCCCTTTTTTAAGCAAACTTTACATATATAAGCATTTATGCTTTACTTTACGCATACCTTTATTTTATCTACGAAATACTATTGTATAGCATTTTGTACAGCACATGAATTTCTAGAAAACAGTGGCCGAGTATTTGTATCAATTTATTATTTTCAAAATTAATTTACGGAAGGAACTCGCATATTGACGTTTGACCCATTTAACCTCTAACGCGTTTTTATTACTACTTCGTTTTAATTATATTGAATCACGATTTACAACGCACAAACATCAATATCTGTTGTACATAACTATATAAATAGGATATCTACATACCCTGCGTTTCGGAACAAGTGCACAAGCTTGTAGCTCTTTTCTTATTTATAATATAGTCTGGCAATTGATAGGTTATTTTACAAAATTTACCGCTATTCTATATTTTAATTTCAACTACGTAACTAATACCACAATCACATGTTTTATAATTACTAGTGTAATAGCTAAAGTTTGTAGGTATTAACCTGACAGTGTTACATTAGATTCGGTTTTACCTACTTCTAATTTTATGATCCCCGAGAGTTGAATTTCTTTCTGATTTTTAATATTACATACATTGTATTGAAAATAACAAAATAACTATTCTAATGTTATTGTTTTTTAATTATGTTTAAATACTAGATATATATCCTTCTTAGTCTCTAGAGTCTAGATAAACTTATAGCATTGTTTTTTTTTATTTGACCTTTGTCAATTGCATATTGTATTTTTTGTATGTACATAATAAAAAACACTGATGATTTATATTGTTAGGAAAAAAAACAATTATTTCTCTATTTTCCATTTTGTTGCATTTATGATCAGTAATATTGAAATGCAAATGGAAGAATGCATGCGGACAAAGCGAGATGCATATATAATACCAATATATTGCTATTTATAGTCTACATATTTATTTAGATATGACGTATCTTATAGATAATTTAAGAAAACTGGAATTTCTAAATCACGTGAAGTTGCAACACAAAGTTTAAGTAAGGTTGTTTTTTAGCAGCTTATAGATAAGTTAGATTCTTCATAATACGCATATTGTGCTAGTTTCCACTTTCAAAACAACGACTGAAATCTGTAGTATATTAACATATGCTGATATGTTATCGTACAATTTTTGCAAAAACAATTAACTGGCTGTTAATCTCTATTTATATTTGACCCTACGGCTTGATATGTACGAGACATTAGAGTGCTATATATCGTAATGTAATAATTGAACTTAATGTATTGTTAGTATTGTTACATGAGCTCAAAATTTAACACATCTTTCAGAAAACAGCAAAAATACCACTAGAATTAAAGTATTCAAGATTGCATAAGTAGTTCAGAGCAATAGCAATACGAACATTGCTAGCAAAACTTTATTTTATATAAAATAATGGATTAAAAATGAAATATTTATAATTAAATGCGTATGCCACTTTTCTAGATTTTACAGATATTTTCTGATTATCATGTCATAATAGATTGCTAATCGCTAAAGTCCATCGGCATTTGATAACCTTTTCCAGACTAATCTTTTAAATGAAAAACGTTATTATTTAGTACTTACTTAATTCCATATCGTTTGTTGTTTCTAATCTTGCTCAAACTTAAATTATATCTATCATCTATGATCCTTGGCTATTTTTCCTGTTTTCTTGTAAGATTTATCTTTTTAAAAAATTATCCCGAAATAAGCATGTTCATATAAATAAAACAAATTTGTTTTTTGCGCGTTTATTTTAATTGAAAAGTCAGGAAGCACAGCGTACTCGCTTCGCATCCAAGCGTTTGACCCAAAGCCCGGCCAACTTCACTATTGGTTTTGCATCAATTATTTTCATCTACTCGCTTCCTTTCCTTGGTTCAGATAACAAAAACGTGAATGGTCGAGGCGAACTCATAAAAACTGTCATTATTCACGTTATAAAAACAAATAACTCATGCCGAATAATAGCGGCGACGCTGCCAAGAAACGAAAATGAGCGGCGGTCTGTGTATTCATTTCGTTTGTTTTTCTTGGCAGAGCCAGCTGCGATGGAAATATTTTTAGTTTACTACTTCCCTCCTCTTTACTTCCAAGTATGTTGCTTTATCAGTCGTAAATTTTATTAAAGTATTGGCGTCGTTTTGTCTCACGCAGTTGAAGGTCATTCCGACTAATGTTGTTTACTTCTTTTGCACGTATTGTCACGTCTTACTATTGATCTATTTAAAAACAGCCCTCGTAGCAAAACGATATTCATGTAATAGCCAAGCAAATTCCTAGAACTCAGAAAACTGATGTACGTTCCGCAGTAATTTTTTTTTATTTATTTAATACTTAGCATATTTACAATCTGTTGCTTGATTTCAATGGATGAACAGGTATCATCTGTTTGAATACTAGTATTTTTTATGCCTCAGTAAACAACTCATTATTCTGCCTAATCAGACTTATCTACTGGCCCCTAGTACAAGTATCCTGTCTGCTTCCCACTTTACGTGATGATAATATGAATTACTGAGATTGCATGCGTATGGTGACCTTTTAAGGTTATCAGAGCTAATAGTTGATACTATCCTTGGAAGTTTTTTAAATCCAGGGATAGTTTATTATACTGTAGTAATTGTGTCGATAACGTATTCTATACTAAACCTATTTGTTTATTTATTTAACGTTGGCTTCTTTCTGCTACAACTCCCTATTAGCGACGCCAGTGAGTGATTGTTCCACAATTGGTTGTTTGTCTGTCCGGGTTTACACGCATAAAGCAGTCGATCAGAAATTGCCGTGTCCATTCCGGTGTTCACTCTGAAAATAGCCGGTTATGAAAAATCGTACAAAAAACGAATAAATGAGATTCTTAGATTACAGATGTAACTGACGCAAAAATTATATATCATACTCACTGCCATTCTAACGCAAAAATCATGAATGTATTGCCAGATTAGTATTTGCTGCTGTTTACTATTAACGTTTCGTTATCGGTTATGCGGAACATTCTGAGAGCTATGGCTATATTGGTGTTGTATTTCAAAAAGAAAGAAATTTCAACAGTAGCAGTAACAGCTCCGACGACGAGGTTCCAACCCCGAAGCAAAGATGCCACTTGCAACAGTTTTGTTGTGACACTAAAAGAAACGTTGTTTTAATTAAGATCTATTACCACCACTACTTTTAAAAACGAAATCCGAGTTAAAACTAAAATAATTTTCAAAATATCACGAGGGAAATTAATATCAGAGGGATAAATTATATTATATATCACTCCTGCTGATGTTTTGGTATAAGCAGAAACCGTTTTGTTGAATTCGACATGGATGATAAAGTGTGGTCATAAAACAACGACGTCGGGGAAGATTGTTGAATTCCCAAATAATGCCCATATTACACCGTACTATACAAAATATATGACCTAAAAATACAAACACAAAGCAGAAAATTTAAGGAACGTTGAAATGCCGTTGTTCCTCATTTAACCAAGATTTAATTCCTCACTTTGTATTCTCAAAACCATTTTGCATAAGCAAAGGTGTTTATCTGTTACATTATAACAAAATTTTGGTCTGTACATTTTCTATGGTACGCTCGGGGATTTTGAAAAATGTGTATTTATTAACTATGGAAACAAAAAAGAAATAAGCAGTAGAAGTAAATTCATATGATCCTGACGCTTAGAGCTCTATGTTGAGAACCTCATCTTGACTCTATAAAAGACTCGATAGATGTAGTCGTTGAAGTTATCCTTCTGGTAAGTCATTGTACAGTTTCTGCGTTTACGGGTTCATTAAAAATATCGCTTCCATAGGACATTTATGTGATAGGTTACCGAAATTCCTAGTTTAGGAGAACACAAAAGAACTTTATTAAAGTAGGTAATGTTGATTATTTGTATTCCTCGACATTTGGCAGTTTGTATATCCTGAAACAACAAAGTTTCATTAGATAAAACGCTGGACTGGATGCAGTGATATTGATACTATTGTTAAGCAAACAATTAGAGTAGAAATGCCTATTATTGTAGTCAGTAGCTCCGTACAGGTGTATCTTAATGGAATATCTTAAGATCTTCTTCTTCTTCTTCTTCTTTAATTAGACCTCATGGTCTGTTTTTTCCCTCTTGATACAAGTTTTCAGTTCCCTTGAGATGTAGACTGCCAACTATATCTCCAGCTCTTCGGGGGGTCTTCTTGGTTTACCTTCGAGAGCTGCGCGAACTAGCCACGTCGTCCACTCCTCATATTCTTCTTATTGCACCATTCCTGACGCGATCTCTGAATGTTTTTCCCGCTATCATTCTTAATGTTTTCATTTCCGATGTTCGTATCATGCTTTTAGTTATGCTCGTGTCTGCCCTTGTATCGATTCCGTACGTTAGTACCGGTCGCACACATGTTTTATATATCCTCACTTTGTTGTCCGTTCGCATATATTTATTATTCCATACAGTATTCCTGCGGAATCTGGATACAACTGCGGCTTTATTTCCTTTAATTCCTGCATTGGATTATCCTAGCTGATGTGTCTACTCGGATGTACTTAAACTGCGTGATTTGTTTAATACTATTGCCACTGATTTCGAGTTTCCATCTTACGGGATCTTTGGTGAAGGTCATGCATTTTGTTTTCTCAGTCGATATTGTCATGTTGTACTTCTGAGCTGTTTTGTAAAAACGCTATACTTGTTTCTGTAAATTGTCCTCCGTTTCTGCCATAATTGTTGCATCGTCAGCGTAACAGACTATGTTGAAGCATTTGTTTTGTAGTCTATAACCGAAGTTTAGAGAGCCAAGATCAAACCCGCGTCCCTTGGACCTATAGGCAAGTGCGCTAACCACTAAACCACCTAGGCCGGCCTTCCCTCTCTTACAGTGTTATTTGTTGATCACATTGCAGTAGTATAATATATCTTGATGATAGTTTGTTGAAAATACGTTAAATACTTTACTAATTTCATCAACGCACGCTAATATTAGTAATTTCCTTAAGTACGTGTTTACAACATTTTTAGAAAACTTTACTAGTAGTTTCTTGATAGGTCACGTATAGTGTTGTTACAGTCGATAATTTGCTACACATATCTACTTTTATGTAAGCCACTTTATCCAATACCACTAGAATGATTACAGTCACAAAAATACAGTTATTGTAATTAATAATAGATGAAGTAGTGTTTACACAACTTGACCCTGAATTATTATGTTACCATAGTCAGCTTCCTATTGCAGGAACATTTGCTGAGTATCATGTTATCTGAAGCATGTGATCAGGCGAGAATGTTTTTCTTTGGCTATTCGAAGATAATGTTTTATGGAACCTGCAGAACTGTGACCTGTGATTTTAATAGTTTCTTGTTCTTCATCTCCTAATTTAGCAAGCTGGTACACTACCGGAAGGACTACCTAGTTAGTTAGTAAGGTTCGTTAAGGTCCATATCAAACTTTGGTACACTTTCTCTAATCTATTATTTGCTCATTTTTTTTAACCTGAACATTCTTGTTCCCAGCCAGTGCTGTTTGGTTTATTGCATGGAGGGTTTGCTCTAAGAACCTTGGGAGAACCCCTTACCACCACAATGGTTCGAACACCTAATTACGTTTACTTGAACTTGAAAATTAAACATAATCTGTCAGTCGTTATCAGCGGCGTCTCTTTTTCTAATTATCAGTTATGAAAACGGCTTGGATTGTAATCAACCTGATTCGTCTCTTATCCAATATTATTCAGTTCTAATATAAAGTAACTCATCAGCTCGATTATTTTTTACCCTCCAATCCGGTTCGTATAAAATATGAGGTAAACCTTTTATCGGAGTCCTGTGGAAATTTCTGCCTTCCAGATAGTTATGGTTTTGAATAAATTCTTCTTTAGAAAACATCGTAGAATTCACTTTTGATGTTGTTTTGTATCCTAGAATTTTTGACATACCTGGCACTGCTTGCCTCCTAAAAATAATACATATCTAAATGGACTAAATGGGTCAAATCGCGATTAAATAACTTTAATAGAACTTTCTTTACATTCTTCGTCATCTGCTCTCTTCATATTGAACACACATTAATTTATGTTATTTATTTTATGTAATAGCATAGTATCACTATATCCATAACGTAGTCCATGTCTACAAAATTCTTGAGTTGAACCCATACACATCTGACAGTTGCTGGTATTTGCAGGAGCCGCTTTTGGTATTGCTCGATCTGTTTACATTTCATTAAACTACAATTTAACATTATTAATGTAAAAACGTTAAAGAAGAAAATGTTTTTCCGATTTTTTTTATTTGAATTAATTTATCTCGTTACTTCAACAATTTTGCTTTACTTGACCGATTTGTATTTTAATTTAAATTTGTTTAAATTTAGTGTCAAGAACATTTTTTTCCGAATTCTACTCTAAGCTACAAAATGTTCCTGGTATTTTCATAGAGCTAGATGACTCGTACTCGCTGCTTCTGAAATAACCACTCTTTTTTGGCGCTCGTGATTACTTTGAACACAACTAGCACTGGTAAAACAACCTGTAAAATTGTCGAAAATTATATAAATTCTCGTTGTATTATGTATCAAAGTGTATGCTATAGCAATATATTGCAAGCATGTACTTTAAAAGCAGAAATATTATTTTTCCATAATCTTCATTATTCGTTATACTTTACATATCGCCAGCACAGGTATATACAAACATACCTGTAATCTTGTAGCTCCTAATAAGTTCCTTAAATGAAATGGAATGAATAAAACAAGTTGTGGTTTTTTAAATGTCAATTTCATACAAATAGCTTTTAAAATATCAAAGTATTTTTTGCATTTTAGCAAGATAATTCTGGAAGTGTATGTTCATAATAATTAATTTACAAATTCAAAATAATTAGCACTTCAATGAAAAGTGTCTGTATTCACAGTTCGTTTGCTAATTTATGAGTTTTTATGGAAACGCAGTGCATTATTTAACAGTGCAATCAATTAAAGGAAATTGCAAATTTTGTGAATCGCCACTAGTTGAACAAATAAACAGCTATTTATAAAAAGCATATTACCATAATTAAAGAGCAATGTGATTTAGAAAAAAGTAAAGTAATGCATCGGTAACAAGAATTTTGTCTTCAATCAAGGCTTGACTTCATTATTATTTTATTGAGCAATTCTGTGCAGCTTTTTATGGAAGACTATAAAGAATGTGAACTAAAACTGTGATTGATTTTCTTGGTAGTCTTCTACTCTTCAGCTTGCTTGATATTAATTAACTTGGCTTTTGAACGATATAAGGGAGGTTTTCTGTTTACTGAAACCATCAAATTGCCAGTTTTTCAAATCAGCAATTTTATCTTTGTAGTGGCAGATTCGTTTTTTTAAATTTGACGTTTACTTCCACTTAACGCTCGGCCAAATTCCTATACTTGCAAATCTCCCTAAAAACGAATTTCGATTAGTTGAAGTTCTCTCAACGGCATGTGTTTTCCCATTCCTCTTAACATATTTTTCTCTCTATTACTTGAGTTTTTTAATGCCTTCTAGAAATTTGCTTACAAATATACATGAAGGGCCTAAAGCGCATTTGTTTCAATATGTAACATAAAAGAAGAGCTTGTATAAACTCTAACTGGCAGTCGCTAGCATTAACTAGACCTACATTTTTTATTTCTTGTGACGTTAACATATTTCCTAAATTTGAAATTAATTAGAAATGCCCTTCTTATTTTAATAATACATCATATGCGTCTTACTTACGAGGGGGTATTGATATCGAGTTAGCCTGGAAAGTTTCTAGTAAAGAAAAGCGAATATGGTTGCTATGGTTAAAACTATGATGTTTTATAAATAAATTGTCACAGTTTGACACCGATAAGTTGAACGGCGATCAAACTGTGAATTTTTGAAAGCAGCGTGTCTGAGAAACAGATGGAATTTGAAAAAATCGAGTTTCGGTCAGTTATTAAGTATTTATTTTTGAAAGGGTTATCGGGCTAAGAAATTTTTGCTGTTATTATAGAAACCTTAGGTAATCAGTGTCCTTCATACGCCACTATTATAAACTGGGTTCTGGAATATAAAAGAGGAAGATCAGATGTGAAAGATGAGCACCGCCCAGGAAGACCAATTTCTGTGACCACTCCAGAAAACATTGATTCTGTCCATGAAATGATTTTAGAAAATCGACGTATTGGGATTAAGAATATTGCAGACGCATTGCACATTTCCTATGAACGTGTGTGACTCATCATTCATCACGACTTGGGTATGAGAAAGGTTTCGGCCAAATGGATTCCAAGATGCTTGAACGTTGATCAAAAGGTGGTTGACCACCCGCCCTATTCTCCGGATTTAGCACCGTCAGACTATTATTTGTTCCCAAAACCCAAAAAACATTTGATAGGTAAAAGATTTTCGACAAATGACGAAGCAATATGTGCCGTTGAGGAGTGGTTTGCAGACCAAGACAAAGATTTTTTTTAATGGCTTAGAATTACTTTATGAACTTTCTGCTAAGTGTATAAGCCTTAAAGGAAATTATGCTGAATAAATAAAATTTTGATTTGAAATATTGTGGCGTTTTATATGGTAGGCTAAGTACTTATCAATACCCCCTCGTATATGTAGGTATACTGACAGAATTAGTTATTGATATTCGTATTTCACTTTAGTTGTTGCCATGGACACCTGTACGTTACTAGAAATGAAAAGGAAAATGAAGTTTGTTTGATGTAACAGTTTTTGTGTTTTATTAAAGAATATCCTACTGTAAGATTATAAAATTGTGTATAGCAGAAAGAAAAGGGCTTTCGCTCTCCCTTTCTTTCTCTTTCTCTACCGACCATCAAAGCAAATACCTACCAATCGTTTTTGAAAATGTCCATAAATCGCGCTAAATATCTAAAACAATGTTATATTACTATCTGTAAACCTGGCTGTCATTATACCGAATACTTTTTTTTTAATGAAAAAGTATCGCTATACCTTTAACAATAGTTCAAGAAGCTTGGCCATAAGATAAAGTAATGAGTATTATTATTATTGTTAATCCTCTCAATGTGGAAAGGAGGAAGAGCTTAATATACAGGGTTTTACGTTTTACCCAATTCAAGCATTCCTACAAAATATCTAAAATGGTTTATAGGTTTAGGAACTGGAATTACCTATTTATTTTGATTTTCTAGAGCAAAATTGTATCGCCAAAGTATCGCAAATCCCCTATCCTCGATAATTAAAATAAGTACCATTATACCAATACACGTTACCTTTTTTTGAATGTATGTTGATGCAATAGTCGATACATACTTAAAAACTATCGCGATACTTGCGACCACCACTGAAAAACATTGAGTTAGGTGCTTTCAAGTTTACTTTTTTAGCAATATCTTCTTACCACTCCTGAACTTTATTTTAGTTTGGTAACTCGTAACCTCAATATCAAAAAATCAACCCTATTGCCTACACTTGAATTGTTATGTAATTTAAACGGTGTACATGAACGATGACTAATAACTTCCCACGGCGATATTCTGATTCTGTTATTTGAAGATTATGATTTAAAATTGCTGCCAAAAAAACATAATGTGCCACACATTTTCTTCTAAATGCCATGTGTAACATTTTAGACTAAACAAAGTCTAATTTCCAAATAATTATTCTTTTCTTGCAGCTGTTAGAAATTCCGTAACGATCAGATAACGTTATACTTTCCTTTACAATGGAATATGCGCCTTATTTTGTATTGTATATCTTAAATTCTAATTTGTAATCGCTGTGTTAGCAGGGCAATAAAACTAAGAAGTTACTGTATCGAATTACCAAACATGGATAATTAGCACCATTTTCTGATTGTCACAAAAACGAAGAATGTTTATATTTAATTTCAGATAGTTACGATATTTTCAAATAATTGAATTACAGCACATATGAGAAGTGCAAAACTACATTATAACATCACTAGAGTTTCTTACGGCGAAATGCCTCAAATCGATCAAAAATGACTCGTCGAAGCACGCGCATAACCTCATATTATTTTAGAAATAAGAGAGAATATGTATTCGTTTGCCCATAGCTCTTCTTTGATTGTTTAAGGCTTTTTGCCTCTTTTTAAACGTATAATCTTTCAAAATCGATAATAAAATTAAGGAAATAATATATGATGCCCTCCGAAAAAAATGTTAATGTGTAATTGTGTATTAGATACAGGCCAACTCGGTTGTAAGGAGACGTTTGGAACTGCAAATATATGATAGTTATAACCAGGAAACATGAATTATTTACAGTACACGAATTGAAATAACTTGTTTACTATTAACAACAATAGATTTTCATACTTAAAATCTTAAAATAACTCAATATTTTAGTTCCAAGTCGTCGATAGTTAATTCGCTTTCTATGTTGTAAATGCCCGAGATTACGCTTAAAAACATATACGACTGTATACCTACCACTATACAAGTTTTTAAAAAAGGCACATTTAAATAATAATGGTGAGGAGCTACACCCCATAAAGGGAGTTTGGCATGCAAGGGGGAAGAACAAACCTTGCGTATCCTTGCTTTCACACCCGGTTGTCGCTTGCCAAATTCATGGCACGTGGTGATGTGGCGGATATCACACATTGGACAACTGCATGATTACCCCTTGTTCATTCGAAAGCAGGTACCCAATTATTTTAAATGCTTAGGTAGACCGCCCGCCATACATCAAATCTGGAATCTGAACCCATGACCTTATGCACCGGAAGTTCATACATACGAAGCAAATTAAGCCATACAACACAGAAAAACCTAAATTATAATCCTTAACATATGTTTCTAAGTTAATTTTGCTTAGTGCTACATACTTTCTGAATCAAGTACGATAGACATTTTAAAAATATTTAAAGTTTTGCTAGTTATTTCCGGGATGAGTAATCGCTGTAAACACAATACAGTAAACAATGCAAATCCGAATATTTAACTCGTTATATCCGAAATTGTATGAAATGATTTAGACTATGTATTATAAACGAGAGAAACAAGCCAGTTATTAGCTATAATTAAATAAACGCTATGTTACTTGGAGACGTCGAATTGCATGTTCAATTGAGGAGATAATTTTTGAATATGGTAGAGCTGTATCTTAGGATGCGACGAGTTGTATCCCAATCCGTTACTATTACCTGTGGTTTGAGTAAGCTACTACCGGAAAAAAATCTACAATGAAAATCTTCTATCTTCCAGTTTAAGTTTTTTAAAAACGTATGGTATCATTGTATTTTACAATTAAATTAAAAAAATAACGTTTATTAATAGGTGAAAATCCTTATAAAAAGGTGTTGAATGGGATAATATACTTATAGTTTGATTTCAAAGTTTCCAAACTTTCTAGGTTTTTAAAAACTTTGTAGATTTTAATTTTTCTTCATATTATTCATTATATTATAAATATATTTAACGGAAAATCTAAATATACAAGGTGTGTTCAATTGAAACCCATCTTTGCTTTATAAAATATGTATTCAACAATTTAATTACAAATAATTACCGTCACAGTTAAGGCACATATCCTATTGGTTTACTAACCGACGTATACCACATAGAATTCTTGTGGCTGCTGATTGAAGAAATCTTCCACAGCTAACTGTACTTCTGTGTCAAACTCAAAATGCCAACATTTTATCGCCTTTTTCGGCGGTCCAAAAAAATGCAAATCGCAAGGCGATAGATCCGGGCTATCGGGTGGATGCTCTAAAACCCTCTATTTCTTTCGTTGAAGATTTTCTTTTACCACATTAGCAACATGAGGCCTAGCATTGCCGTGCAGCAGAATGACCCCACGCCTAAGTTTTCCTGGACGTTTCCGTCTTATAGCTTGATGAAGCTTGTTCGAAGTTTCATTGTACAGATTTGCATTGACATTTACTCCAGCTTCATTAAACTCTATCAACAAGGGTCTTTCATAGTCGAGAAAAATGTTAACATCACCTTACCTGCAGAAGGTTGTGTTTTAAACTTCTTCGGTGATGGTGAACTAGAATGTTTCCACTGCATGGACGATAACTTACTGGATGGCTCGTAGTAATGGCATCAAGTTTTGTCACCACCAGCTATTGACAGAAGAAAGTCATCACCATTTTGCTTATAATCTATAATATATATACATATATATAATAATAAGCCCATTCGCAAGCATTTTTGTTCATTAGACAAGAGACGAGGAATCCATTGCGAACCAACTTTACTGTAACCCAGATTACGAACAATACTACGGACAGATCCTACACTCGCACCAACAATTTCTGAAATTTCGCGAAATTCGACGATTTTCTCTAATAAGGCCTTCCACACATGTCATATTATTTTCAGTTAATGCAGTACACCGTGCACCTGGTCAGGGCTCATCCGGAGTCCCTTCTTTTCCATTCTTAACTTTTCGACACCATTCCTTCACAGTTTTAAAAGTCAGAATCAAATTCGAACGCCAGAAACTTATTAATATGTTACTTACAAACACTACTTACATTCAAAAACCTCATTTGAATTATTACATTTGTTTTCAAGACTAAGTTGATCAAAGATGGGTTTCAGATGAACAAGCCTCATATTTTAGCAAATATTTGGCTCTTCTTTCGTAAGTTATGAAATTATACGTCAAATTGAATAAAACGAGCATATTCCTATCATCATTTCATCATTGACAGCCTTTTCGTCCCACTCCTGGACATCGGCCTCTTCTCTGCCACGTGATTCTCCTCAGCGCTAAGGTAGAAACACTGGCGACCTACAGTTTAACGTGGAATTCGAACGACAGAAATTCCAGAGAAGTTTTTTAGCACTAAGATCCCACGGTTGCAAACCGGATTGGGAAATTGTGTGTGGTGCGTTGCAGGCAAGATTTTTATAAATCTGCATAGTCCTGCTTAGATTTCGAACCCAAGCCAGAATCGACGTTTTACTCAGAAAGCGAGCGCTCTACGAACTGAGCTACCACTACCCATATTCCTATAGGGATTAAATATTTCTTAATCTACCCTCTGAATGTCGTTTACCTGGATATTGAGGTACAATTCGACGAGCGCTATTTCATGAACCGTTTAAAGATTGCGATCTTGGGATAACACTCGATCGCACAGATCGTTTCAATGTATAGTCAACGCAAATGTATATATGTAGCAATGCAGTTCGGACATCGATGACGTATTTCCGGCATCTCACATCTTTCTCGATACCAATCAAATAAATATTCGGCTAACCGTATTTTCTTAACTGTAGCAATATAAGTTTAATTTGCCTCGTTAAATGAGGCTAGTGGACGTTTGGTTCCCCTACCGACAGTTATTCCGAATCTGATGGTTATGGCACCCAAGCAATACGGACGTTTCGTCCGTGGAAAATGGTTTAACGTAATATAATCGTATATAATTAATTTACGTCGGTTTAAGTACTAAATAGTTTAAAAAAATAATTGTATTCACACATACGTCATTTGTAAAATATATTTGTGTTTGAATGATTTGAATATAATCAACTTCCCGGGACGAAACGGCCAAGCAACTAACCTAAGCTGCATGCGCCAAGGACCAAAAGTTCAAGTAACTTGAAAGGTAATCGGTTTCAAGGGCGAAACGTCCCTCGCCGGTAAAATGAATACACTTTGTTAAATAAATTCCATATTCTAAAAATAGACAAACTCCAAATTAATTGTACAACCAAACATTTAAAATATTCCGTAAATTCGTGAAAAGAACCGACCTACCAATTTAGTACAAAACTATAATCGGATTTGGCCTGGGAAAAACAACCATCCAGTTGAAAAATCCATTCGATGAATAAAGCCGATTGTATGCCTGCGACTGCAGGATAAGACGATTTCAGCGTTTTATGTAATGCAGTAGAAAATAGACAGTAATAGCACTTCTCGGCGCCAGCGCATTGATGCTGGTAATTACGTATGCATTTGAAACTAGTATTTACCGTTGCACTGCGAATGTCATAGGGATCATTGACAGACGATGACACTTCCGGCTGTTTAGCTTTGCATGTTGTAATTAAGCTTTCAACTAGCATGAAATAAATTTGAAGCGATTCCCAAATAGATTAGAAACGACCTTCAACTTCCCATTTTCTATGCGGAACACGCAAGCTTTGTTTACTTGTTATTGCAGGAAATCGATAGTTATTTTTAAACTTGACAATTGATTCTACTAGTTTTATTGATATTTCACGTATTGGTACATTACCGAATTTTCATTGGTTGTTAAAATAATTTGAAAATAAAATACAGTAAAAATAATGTATATTACTTTGCTCAAATTATCGAAACAGACTCGTTCATCGATGCCGAAACGCAACCTTGGTATTGGTCAGAATTGTTTATTATAGCTAGAGTTGGGGGCTTTATTCGGAGTTTCCCCAACTTTTCTGCTTTGTTTTGATTAAAATTTGCTGAAGTGGCATTGGACTGAATCCATTCGAATATGTTTTTTCTGTATATTCTGTAGAATACACAAACAAATCCAAGAATGCCATTGAATATCTAAATAACTAGGAACAGTTACATAGATCACGGCTTCTCGCTAAGCTTTTCAGGGAAGGAGAAAGTTCCTATCTCTTAATGAAATTCAGCCTGTAAACAGTTACCATTTGAGTAATAAAGTTAACACGGATGAAATAGTAACCCAGTACGTAGAACGATTATTTTCCTGTCGTGGGAAGGAAGTGTTTTAGAGTAATCATGCTGAATTAGCGTTAATAATTAAAATAATGGGTGACGTTGTAGACTGCTTTATCTAACTGGATTCTCCATTTAATCATGCTTTATAAGCTATAAAAAGATGTTAATAAGTGAATGCAATATTATTAATAATTTCAACAGGTTTGATAGTCTTTATTTGCTTACTTCGAGATAAACGTCATTGCAGACGCAGGTTTCATTATGAAAGCATCACATACGATGTTGGTCTTGGGACTTTCTGTGTAAAAACAGTTTAAATTTTCACTTTGATAATGATTGTTTTAAAATACTATTTACTTTTGGAAACACCTTCGACCTTAAAAAACGAAAGTTTGCGGAAAACAGTTATAAATTACCAATAAACTTTTTAATATTGCATTTACTACTAATTTCCGGTGAATTATTTGCAATTTACGGCATTTTGTTCAGCAAATGAAACATTTGCATAGCATATTAAGATTTAGGCCACCCTACTTTCGATTATGAATTTTCCAATTAAATTATGCCGGCTTTGCCATAATAATTTGGCTTGGCGTCTGCTCGCTTGCTCGCCGCCGTTTGCTCGCAGGTCTCAATGCTCGACAACTATTTGTTCGCCACGCCGATTACTCGGTAGACAAATGCTCGACAAGCTATTTATTCTATTGTTTGCAGGCATTGGTAGGTACATGCTAAGGGTAATTCTCAGAATCTTAGATTCCTCTAAGATCTAAGGAATGATGATAGCCAAAACAGGGTTGACTGCTCTTGAATTTGAATTCATATAGGGTAATATTTATTTTTATTTGTTCCTAATCAAATTTACTAGAAGTGTATCTGATTTTTATGTTGTATATATTTTTAAATTATTTTTATTAACAGTTATCAAAACATTGTTAAAATTGCTTTTTTGATCTAGAAACAGCATTTTAAGATTACAAAAATTTTAATAAACATTTATTCACTCGGGCTACTTCCATAAACGAATATTTCCTAAAAATATCTAAATCTATTTAAAAAGTTAATATTCTCGCTATAGATAGGTACCTACGGTGTTTGAAAGAAAAGTAAAGGTTTTAATTACGAAGCGAAAGATGGGCTAAATTATTTTACAAACGAAGGTGCCTAACAAAATATAAATTAGTATTTCTGCGTTGGTGCAGTTGTACGTAGTACTGCGAGCCAGTTCGGCAATCAATCTATTGGTGACGAGCAAACATGACATGTGTAATATTAACGTCGTGATTCAAGACATACGTACGGTTGGGACATCTAGTATAAGAAGAGATTAAACAAAGAAAGATATGTAAGAGAATTTCCAACAAAATATTTGAGCAAAATACATTATATAGGCAGCTACAAGTATTATTTGAACAGCCAAAGTAGTAAATAAAACATGTAGAAACCTAATAAATACATAAAATAATAGAAGGGGGGGCAATTAAAACAATTCGTCAATATTTATTATAAAGTACCTCGATTTGCGCCGGTCCCATTTACACCAATTAATTTTTTGCGCTGGTCACTAATTACAGAGC
>JABXWE010064539.1:0-11681 GCA_014611495.1 Limonius californicus
GCAACAAGATACAGATTCGTGCAATGTTACATACATTCAGTGTTACTATACGGCGTCGAGGCCTGGACACTCAAGGCTAATACGGAAAAGAGATTAAACGCGTTCGAACTCTGGGTATTCAGAAGAATGCTCGCATATCGTGGACAGAACACATTACAAACGAAGAGGTGCTGAGAAGAATGCACAAAGAAAAGCAACTGCTAACACTTATAAGAAAAAGGAAAACAGCATACCTGGGACACCTATACCGAAATGATAAATACAACGTCTTACAGCTCATCATGGAAGGGAAAATCGATGGAAAAAGGGGACGTGGTCGAAGAAGATGCTCCTGGCTCAAAAATATCAGAGACTGGACACATATGAGTACCCATGCATTGATTAGAGCAGCTAAAGATAGAGAAAATTTTGCCGAAGTTGTTGCCAACATTCATTAATGAATACGGAACTTTAAGAAGAAGAAGAAGGATGTCTTTGAGAGAGAAATTCTAGAGCTTGTCTCCCCAAAAAGGCACTTCGGACGTCTTAAGCCTTTTCGTTGCCAGTGCTTCCATTGCAGAGTATATGGAATGTGGTTTCATCCTCCGTTTCACACCTTCTATACGTTGGGTCGTCAACTAATCCCATTGTGTCGATGTGTTTCTTGAGCTTAAAGTGACCTGTAAATAATCCTTTTAACCATTTTAGCTATTCCCGTAAAGATACATGGTTTGAGGGGTAATTCTCTTGGATGGGTCTCATATAAACAGATGTAGCGGCTTCAATCTGCCTGTATATCACTTGACGCTGCTGTACGCAATACAATAGTAAGCTCTGGAGGAAATTGTCCTCTCCTAGCTAGCGAATCTGCTTTTTAATTGCCTGCTATACCCTGGTGTTCCCCGGCCATTCTCAGGCAGTACTCTCCCACTTACATCGCTGTTACGTATTATCATTGGCACAACAATAAAGTTATGTTTTCATTTCTCCCTAAGTGTGGCGTCTCATTCTTAAGGTACCAACCAATTCAAGACCAATTTATATTTTGTTTGCTCACATGTTGCCCATTTTCGTTACCAAACAAAACAAAGTTTGCAATGAGTAATTATTAACTTCTGCTGTAGAATTATGTATTGTAAAAATATAAAAGCATAGATCACTGCGAATCATTTAGAAATAGGCATATTACTACAATGCAAACAATATCAATCCATCAAGTCTTTTACAGTTCCATTATTATTGACAATAGCAACAACACGGTTCCAAATATGTTTTAGCCCGGATGTCGTGGGTTAATGCACACTTCTTCATTATTATCACATCCGGTTATATTCTATGGAAACCCACAAACTATGAAAATTCTTTATTGCAAGTCTTTTTGAATTAACCAAATATTGTAAAGTCATTGTTATGCGTGTTTTGACTATTACAAATGTTATTAACTAATTTACTCGTTACACGTTCATCGCTCTTCGCGTGTTCAACTTAATTTCAACAAACCTAAGTTTTAAACAGTAGCCACTTTTTATATAATCTATCAAAAAAGTTCACAAAAAGTAATTTATTGTTCATTCAGAATTACAAGGTTTCTTCAATCTACAGACAGAAAAAGAAAACGTATGTGCATTTTGTTCGCGTTGGGCAAACAACCTACAATTAATTAAAATTCTTAAGCTAAAGTCGTAAATTACAAATTATTTGGTATGGTGAAATTAATAGCGTAATGATTTGTATAGAACTAATAAAAAACCAAAAAATCATATTGCCTTACAAGTTAATTGAACTAAAGGGTGCAGTTTATTGGGGAAATACCGCCTGTATTGTATCGTGTTTTGAGATGTAATTACATGTCGGTGGTTTCCCTTTCTGCCATTTGAAACTTGTAACATGTGTAAATTCCCGACGATACTTACTCTGCAGGAAAATGCGGAGTGTGCAAAATGAAAGTCAAAAGCGCTGATCGTATTTTCGATTATCGAGACAAGGAAAGTATAATCGATCCCTGTTCGGATTACCGCGAATTCGGATTATCGCGTGTTCGGATTATCGCGACTGGGAAACCATTAGTTAGAACTTTCCCCTACTTCCAATTATTATCTGTATGTAGATTGGTGTGAAGATAAGAGAAATCAGATGTAGCTTTAGTTTTGAGTGTTTACTTCTAAAGCCTGGAAGCAATGTTACGTGTAAATTTAGGTCGAGTGTGAATATACAGTGAGCTCGAAAATGATTGAATGTGCCGCTTTATACTATTATTCTATTGTCCGCTTACTTCATGTAGTTTATTGTTGCTAAGGTAATGAAAATTCGATCGTTTGTTGACAAGTAACTTCAAATCTCGTGACAGCACCGAAGAAATTTCTTTGTTTGCAAGTAAAACACTATCCATCTCAGATTACTTATTCTAACTGCAGTTTCTCTAACTGTACATTTAATTAAGTAAATAAATATTTCTTTGATTTAAAATTTCTTAATTTTTTTATAATATCGCACCAGTGTTAATAGTAAATCACGTCATTTACCAGTGTCATAAAATCACATTTTAGACACTGACAGCATGCGTTAAAAATTAAACTTTTACTGACGTTTGTAGAAAAATATTATTTTTGTAGTAGATTGTATATTAGTATTAGTTATTAGTTATGTTATATTAGTTATGTTGGTAAGGTTGGGTAAGAGCACGTGAAAGTGTGCTCCAGCCACCATTATGTTGTTTATGTAATTATGTACGTGGTAATTAATAATAAAGAGTTATATCCACCACAGTTATCAGAAGTGGGATTCGAGTGCCATCGAGTTTAAGTGAAATCGCGGAAGTTAATAGACTAAAATCGAGAAAATATTTTCAACCTGGTCCTGACGTTTAAAATAAAATTTGTTTTGCAAAGGTATCCTGAAAAGCAAAAAAATGGAAACATTATCTGCCGTGCCCGGGATATGTGACAGAATAAAAAAAGCATCTGTGAAAGCGATTGCCGTATTTTACAGGTTTGTTTTTGCTGAAGAAGGAAACAGCAGACAAAGGCGGGCTCTGCTTCGGCAATTTGCTGGTTTTAATTTCGCACAAAATTCACAAGAATTTGAACGAAAAGTGAAATGGGCTACGGAACAATTCAGTTCAAATGAAGTAACTGTAATTTGTAATATTTTGGGCATCGATTATGAAGGAGAGGAAGATGCAGTTATCAGAAGAGTTTTGATGTATTTAACCGATTTGAATTACTTTACGCAACAGCAAGTTGAAGATGATGAAAGTGATGTTGAAGTAGACGATACTAGTGCTGGCAGCATAAACCGGATTATTCGGTTAACCGAAAACCGGTTAACCGAAAACCGGTTTTTTGTAAGAAACCAATATCCGGATAACCGGTTAACCGACTACCCGGTTTTTTTGAGTCCGATTCGGTGCCGGTTTTTTAAACCGGTCTATTAAACCGGTTTTTTAGGCCGGTTCTTGAGCCGGATTTTTAGGACGGTTTATTGAGCCGGTTTTGTGGGCCGGTTTTTTAATCCGCTTTTTTAGATCGGTTTGTTAAGTCGGTTAGTTTTAGGCCGGTTTAATAACGGTTTTTTAAACCGGTTTTTAGGCCGGTTTTTTGGGCCGGTTTATTATGCCGGTTTTTAAAACTGGTTGTTTACGCCGGTATTTTAGGCCGATTTTTTGAACCGGTTTACTTAGCTACTTTTTAAACCGTTTTTATATGCTGGTGTGTTAGAACTTTTAGCTCGTTTTCTCAAGCCGATTTTGTAAGCGGGTTGAAAATGTTGAAATAAGTTTTTTAAGCTGCTCTTTTAGGTTGATTCGTTGATTTCTCACACCGTTTTTTAAAGCCGGTTTGTTATGAAGCGATTTTATAGTTCAGTTTCAGTATATCGAAATCGAACCAATATTCGATTCGGTTATTTGTGAATTGTGACGAATTGGTTTCTCTTTCTATTTGCAAACAGTGCATTTTGAGGTGGTTTCTGTGAAGAGGACTCTGGCTTAATAGTAATTAGTAATACCTTCATTAAAGAATTTTCGAGACGAGAATTACATCCTCGAAACGGAGACGAGTTCGAGAAATTTCGAGATTTTAGAGCGTTTTCTCCTTTTCAAGGATTTAATAATTTTGCAAGAATATGCTTAATTTTTATTAACTCTAAAAAGAATCATAAAATGAAACTTTAAATTAAATCATATTTTATTCAACACAGGCATCAACCAATTACTAGAGTCTAGAAAAGATAATTATTTCTAAGTTTCTAGTAGGAAATATTAAATTCGTAAAATTACAATACACCCAATTGTATTTCTAAGGTATACGGATTACGGATTCGGACAGGACGATTTATGCCAGATGTCTTTTATTTTAATCTCGGAAGCTGTTAAAATTTTATTATTCTGTATAGTTATTGTACTAATAAAATGGCAACAATAAACTTCCTCAACTCAATGTAGGCAAACGTTCCGTAAAAAGTTGCCAATTCTGTTATATACATTTAAAAATAGAAGCTCTAACAAATACTAGAATATTTGGTGTTCGTCTTACAGGCAATAAACATTTATTTAAATTTTAAACTATTATAACTGTCTTGCTATGTACTTTGGGCAGACATCGCATGATCAGGCACCATTTTCTATTAAAATTTCCAGGTAAACAATATATTTCTCATTGCAGGTTAGTGCTGTATAATTTAATTAAACTGTCGTGAGTGAAGAAGCCCCACCAAATGCTTAAGTATTTTAATAAATTAACATTTTTTGTACCCGTTCTTGTTTTCCCTTTTTTGTAGCTAAAAAATTTCTCGAGACGAGAAGAATAATCATCTCAAAATTGGTTGTTAAGAACAAGCAACCCAAAAACAAAACCAAAAAACCAGAAAACAAAAACCCCAAAAAACAACCAAAACCAAACCCACAAACCGACACAAACACAAACCAAAGAAAACTCATTAACCCCACACAAAAACACGACAAAACACAAAAAAAAAAAAACCACACCAGCCACGCAACACAACAAAAACCACGACCCAAACCGGAAAACACAAACAACACACCCACCCAACAACCACAACCACCCCCACCAAAACAACCAACCACAAAACCACACAGCAAAGAACCAAAAACAGAAAACACAAAAACAAATCCAAACACACAAAAAACCACATAACAAAAACACCCACACAACCCAAACCAGTAAACAAAACAAAAACCCCATAAAACACCGAACAGACCAAAACCACAAAACAACAATACCAAAGAAAAAAAAAATCACCAAAAGCAAACAAAAAAAATCACAAAAAAAAACAAAAGAAAAAAAACAAAGAACACAGAAAAACAAAAAAAGAGAAAAAAACCAAAACAATGAAAAACCAAAAAATACTTTATTTTGAACATTTTTAAAAATTCGGACACAAATTTTTTTAGCCAATTACAATTACTTTTTTTAATTTTCACTTCAAATGGCGATAGGAAATGCCACTGCTATTTATGACATAATTAGAGCCACAATTTTCTAATATATTCTATTTCTAAGAAGTAACAAGATAGCTGTTGAAGACCATTCCTAGAACATGTAAAATAGGTTTCATTGTAAAATCTAAAAAATCATAGATTTTAATCTTTGAAGTTATAACTTTATATTTAAAAAAATGAAAGCTCGACAAAATGTGAGCAAGTAAATAATCGTTCGTACATTTTTTAACTGCAGTTTATTATTAAAATTTTCTGTTTTTGTTCTGGTAGATTTTATGCCTGTGTTTTTGTTATGTGTATTGTTTCCACATTTTGATTTACCTACTTTACATTTCTGCAATATTTCCCACATCTAATTTATTCTAATATCACAAGTTTGTCCAAACACCGGTTTTCTGAATGTTAGATCTTTGCAACGTTTTCTATCATTTCAGTTTTAAATCTTGCAAATTTTTATTCTATTCACAATATTAATTAATAAAAACTATCTACGTTATAGCTTTTTCTTCACATATTGTTTAAAAAAAAATGGTAGACTGACATTTTTCCTTGCGGTTTTGTACACCAATTCATTGACGGTTTATTTCAGTTTCGTTTATCTAATTTTTATGGTCATTTATAGGTAGAGGTACCTAGTACCTACCTACTACAGCACACGAGGTCGGATAAACGCAAAACAAAAGACTTTCTTTCGTGCAGTTGTAAATGCAAAACCGGATGTACTTAGACTTACCCTTGGATGGCTATGCTATAATTCTATTTTTATATTTTTTTTCCAGAATTATGGTTTAGAAGTTCAAGGTTAACTTGAGAGGTACTTTTAATAAATACAGTACACTTTCTTGAGCGAGCAGGTAAAATGAAACTCTTTTTGAAAGTAAGGATCAGAATCAGAAACGAACAGAATCACAATCACCAAATTTTTGGACTCAAACCTTCTTGAATTATAAATACAACCACAACAGTGACTACTAGATAAAATGCGAAAAATCTGCGGAAAGCGACTTCTGAAAGGAAAAGATCCCGAGGAAAAAGTATATAATATTTTCCATTGCAGTCTGCGTTCCTTTAGTTAGGCAAAGTATTACCTAAAATATTGTTTTCGTATTTTATTGCAGGGAATATATCTTGTCAATTCATCAATTAATAGTATATTACGCAACAAGTATAGAAAAGCGAGGTTTTACTCAACGAGGGTGGCTTGTTTGAGTACGAGCGAGCGAAGCGAACGAGTAACTTAAAAAGCCATACGAGTTTAGTTAAAACACTTTTCTAACGAGATTGCGTATACTATTTTTTCGCATTTCAATAAGCAATGATTGCGTATACTGAATTTATAAAATACCGATTTAAAAATTTCGGCTCCAAAAATCGGCTCAAAAACCGGTCAAAAAACGGCCCAAAACACCGGTCCAAATAACCGGTCCAAATAACCGGTCCAAATAACCGGCTCAAAAAACAGGGCCAAAAACGGGCCAACAAACCGGTTCAAATAACCGGCGCAAAACACCGGTCCAAGTAACCGGTCCAAAATACCGGCCCAAATAACCGGTCCAAATAGCCGGTCCAAAATACCGGCCCAAATAACCGGTCCAAAACGCCGGTCCAGAAACCGGCCCGAAAAACCGGCTTAAACCGGTTTTTGATAATTAACCGGTTATCCGGATTTCTCGAATACCGGTTTTCTTACGAACCGGTTAACCGGTTTGAAATTTTTTGGCGGATTGACAGCACTAGACGATACTCCAAGCGTTCATTTACGGGGACAACAGCAGCAAGTATTGTATCAACCTCAATTTACTATGTCTTTTAGAGATGTGGAAGATACCATCCGTACCTTTGATGGAAGTGACCAATATCCGGTGGAAACTTGGATTTCAGATTTTGAGGAAAATGCTGTCATGATGGGATGGAATGATCTACAAAAATTAATTTTTGCAAAAAAATTACTTACGGGTCTGGCGAAACTTTTTATTCAAGGTGAACGTGGTATAACCACCTTCGGAATTTTGAAAACTCGTATTCTAGAAGAATTTTCAGTAAAAGTTACCAGTGCACAGCTCCATCAAATGCTATTACTGAGGAAGATGCGACGAGATGAAACGGTTCAGGAATATTTTCTAATAATGAAGGAATTGGCAGCAAGGGGTACAGTTGAACCCGAAGCACTGATCAGTTATATAGTGGAAGGTATTACGGATGATATAAACAAAAAAATGTTTCTATATGAATATCTGTAAGAAAAACTTGTAATTCTGTTCTTAGTTAAAAAAGCCTTGTCAAAGTTTTACCCCGAGACAACCATCTCACTTCAGTATGGAGCAGTAGTGTTTTATTATTGCTACCATAATCTTCACATAATATTGAGAACAATCGGGATTGCAGTGGACGTGACTTGACAAAATTAATTATTTTTACCGCCTCATCAAGAACCAATTTTAGATTTGGCGGCATTTTCTTAACCGCGAGTGAATTTAAGGGGCCTTATGTGATAAAAACTGTATTAGACAAAGACAGGTATGTAATTAAGGACCCTGAGGGTCATCAGCTAACACAATTACCATTCGAAGGTGTTTGTGCACCTGAGAATATGAAAATGTGGATTAAGTAGTTTTGTTATTTTAGAATATTTTATTTATATTTTATGTTATTACGTTTACATTGTGATTATTTTAGTTGTTCCAAAA
This sequence comes from Limonius californicus, assembly GCA_014611495.1. Taxonomy (NCBI): domain Eukaryota; kingdom Metazoa; phylum Arthropoda; class Insecta; order Coleoptera; family Elateridae; genus Limonius; species Limonius californicus. The sequence continues at coordinate 8,125 of JABXWE010064539.1, forward strand.
TGTTGTTATTATTATTATTATTAGAATTATGTATTTTGTTATGATTGAGGACAATCATGGTCAGGATGGCCGAACTGTAGTAGATTGTATATTAGTATTAGTTATTAGTTATGTTATATTAGTTATGTTGGTAAGGTTGGGTAAGAGCACGTGAAAGTGTGCTCCAGCCACCATTATGTTGTTTATGTAATTATGTACGTGGTAATTAATAATAAAGAGTTATATCCACCACATTTTTAAGATGTAGAAGGCTTTCTAATGACATATCATAGCAACAATTGAAAATATTGACACAGCGTCAGTTTAAAAAATTCACTAGAGCACTGCACCAGGGAGGATCAACGTTCTGTTACTCGTTTCTTGCACGGTAAATGGATGAAACCCATTGCTATCCATCGTAGAATGAAGCTGCAATATGGAAATTCATGTTTGTCACTCCAACAAGAGTATGAATGGAGCAACAAGTTCATAATCGGGGTGATTTCCGTAGTTGATTCTCCCCGACCTGGTCAAGCAAACCGTGTTATGACGCCTGAATCGCTTGCGGAAGTTGAAGTTATGGTGAAAGAAAATCGTTCATTAATCCTTGATGAAACGGTTAAGGTTTAGAATATGAGCCATGACATCCTTCAGTTCCATTCAGTGTTAGCAAGGTGAGTGCCAAAGCAATAATTGACTTCAGAATTGAAACAACGTGTTGATGTTTGTGAAGAACATTTGCGGTAATATGAAACAGAAGGAGATGCCTTTCTGGCAAGGATTGTGGTTGGGTTGAGTCCTGGGTACACTATCATCATCTCGAAACCAAGAGAGCAAGCGAAACATGACACCTCTTCGCCAAAACCTAAACAGTTTCACACACATCTCTCAGCAGAAAAGGTTATGTTGACTCTCCTTAGGAATGCAAGATGGGTATTTTTGATAGGAATAGGATTACTGTTACTAGTGTCACAAACTATGAACTCCTAAAGAACCGCCATCAGAACCAAAACGGAGTTCTGGCAGTCTTCTGCAGCATGACAATACGCGGTCATATACTGCACATTCAATGGTGACAACCATACAAGATTTGAAGTTTGACTGTCTAGCAATTCTTCTTTATTTCCTTGACCTCGCCCCAATTACCATGTCTTTGGTCCACTTAAAGAGGTATTAGGTGGTAAGAAATTTCAGAACAATGATGAAGTGATTGAGGCGGTGTACTCAACCAAAGCAATGTTTTTCTTCGGGTCTTCAGGGTAGAGGACAAGCATAGAACGTAATGGGGACTACTTAGAAAAATAACATACTTCTTTTTGATACTGCTTTAATAAATTTTGTTTAACAACGATTTTAACGTTTTGATTTGACTCGCACAACATTTTTAAAAAGTTTAAACATAAAGGAGGTGTTCAATCGAGCGATCGTGGTGGCTATCAGTCTCTGCTTATTAATTTGTCATTAAAAAATTTCCATAGATTAGTCAACGTTGCATATGAAGTATTAGTTGTTGCCCCATATTTGCTGGAAGAATCCAAACGTTGTTCGACATGTTCAGTACCTTTTATAGACCCTTTTAAAGATCAACAATGTAAATGTTCAGTAATTCAGGTACGAAAACAGTATTATGCTCATTATCTGTACAAGACAAATAACTCATTATGTTATTTGTTCTGCCGTGCTTAATTCGATATTGAATGCCATGTACAGTGCCTTCCGTAAGGACATATACCCTGTAGTGGCTGTTTCCTTACGGATATTACTGTTAGGACTGATTGAAGCAAGAATGACAGGAGTATTGCCAAGCACTATTTTAGTCATGTTCTCCGGATCAGAAGCAGCTTCCTAAATTAATGTATATCTGCTACTGTTAACGCCATATTAACTTAAAATAAATAAAACTCTAGCATTTTGATTGTCGTACTCTATAAAGCAACGAATTATAACCTTCTATCATTGAAAATAATCCGTTATTACGATAGGATTATAAAACAGAAACAAGGAACACGTGAAACGAAAGCAATCAAAATGACAGCAAGCAAAATACACTCGCATCGTTAATGAACTCGGGAATGTTACAGCATAACACGTGGTGATATGGTGAGCATCACGCATTGACAACTGCATTATTTCCCATTGTTCATTCGAAGGTAGGTACCCAATTATTTAAAGCGACTGAGCAAGCCGCTCGTCATACATCGAGGGCACCTTTCGCACAGTAGGTAGTTTTGCTTCTGAATCTTTGTTTGGAGTTTACATTAAGCTATAAGCTCCATATGCTTTCAATACAAAATCATGCGCAACAACTCAGGTGTAGTAGAAAAATCACCAGCCTCTTTGTTTAAAAGAAGGTACTGTGAGGGTTCGCCCCGGACCGCTTTTATTATTGAATATTTTTGGTCCTTATAGCTATTGAATTACAATTATTTTAGTTAGTTATTGAATTTTCGTTTCTGTTTATGTTATAGTAATATTACACAATCTTAAGTCAGTTCTTCGCGATATCGAGTTTGAGGATCAGAATGTTTTTAAGCAGATTTTGTATTCACATATCTTAACTCAGCAATTATTTTGTAATATATTTGTGTAATTTTAGGAACTTGCGCAATTTAAAATCTTTTGTAATTTATTATATTGTTGATCGTTCTTGTGAGTTAAGCTTACCGACTTGAAAAATTTCGGAGCAGTTCTGATTAAATTTCCCAAAACTATTCAACTATTTGTATTAATTTTCAAGAAGTCATAAATTTGTCTTGGTCACGTAGTTTCTTCCTATAAACAAGGACGAACTGTTGAAAGAAGAACATTTATATTATACACGTTCATCGAAACATTTTCAGAATCACCCACGCATTTTGAAAATAGTCTCAACTGTTGCTCTGCGAGATTTTCCTTTGCGTATTAATTCATTTCCTTTCCCCACATTCAGTAGAGCGCTCTGGCTTGACCGGCGTCCCTGTAGGATTTTCCTGCGACGTTACATCCTGCCCCATCTTCAGTAGAGCGCTCTGACTTGACCGGCGCCCCTCTAGGATTCTCCTTCGACGTTACATCCTTTCTCCGTCTTCAGTAGAGCGCTCTGGCTTGACCGGCGCCCTTGTAGGATTGTCCTTCGACGTTACATTCATTCCCCGTCTTCAGTACAGCGCTCTGGCTTGACCGGCGCCCGTGTAGGATTATCCTTCGACGTTACATCCTTTCCCTGTCTTCAGTAGAGCGCTCTGACTTGACCGGCGCCGCTCTAGGATCCTCCTTCGACGTTACATCCTTTCTCCGTCTGCAGTAGAGCGCTCTGCCTTGACCGGCGCTCTTGTAGGATTGTCCTTCGACGTTACATCCCTTCCCTGTCTTCAGTAGAGCGCTCTGGCTTGACCGGCGCCCCTGTAGGATTCTGCTTCGACGTTACATCGTTTCCCCGTCTTCAGTAGAGCGCTCTGGCTTGACCGGCGCCTTTGTAGAATTTTCCTTCGACGTTACATTTTTTCCCCGTCTTCAGTAGAGCGCTCTGGCTTGACAGGCGCCCCTGTGGGATTCTCCTTCGACGTTACATCCTTTCACCGTCTTCAGTAGAGCGCTCT
>JABXWE010064540.1:0-17458 GCA_014611495.1 Limonius californicus
GAACAGTGAAAACCCCATTGTGATATCTTTTATATTAAGAGCATAAAATTATATTAACTAAACCACTGTATGCAGTCGTTGCATTCCAGTTATCTTCATAAACAAAAATTTTCAAAAAAATCTAATTGATCATCGGCATTGAAGGCAGGTTTCTTAATAAAACAGCGGAAACCTCATTACGAAATCTTTTTTTTTAGCGATGAAATTAGCGAAAACGTAACCTCTGTATAGCAGCAGTGTATACCTATACCGATCGAACGCTCTTAATGAAACTGCATATAGCTTGCAAATAAGTATACGAAAAAGTCATATTGAAGTGTCTCATTTTTACCTACTTTTTTCGGGTGTCTCAGAATTACCTCACTTGACCCTAGGTATATGTATACGTTATACGCTAAATAAATAAACTAGCAGTCTAGTTTTGCAATCTTTTCCGAATAAATGCATTACGTAATACACCTAATGCTAGTTCCAGACGAAAACCAGTATACCACTAATTTCTAGAGAAAAACATGTGGTAATTTTATTTATTGACCATAACCTTGGCAAAAACTTGTTCAATAAATTATTAGGGCAATAAATTAATAGATAATAGCACATACAATAGCGATAGCATTATAATGAAATACTGATTGTTTTTATTATCATTAGTAATTGCTAGTATATTAATGATTTGTTTGTTGATTAGCCATAAATCGGTTAGTAATTAACAATTACGAGGCATGTTTTGATTATTATTATTAAAAGTGGATTTTAGAGTAGGCTATGTATTTAGACCAACTGAGAAATAATCAATAATAAAAGCTTATTGTACCTACTTGATTGACTATTTATAAAAGTTTCCGAAGTTTCATTATTTTTGAATCACAAACCGCTAAGGTATCGACGCTGAGGTTTCGTCAATATGTAATTTACTAGCTTGCAGAATTAAAATTAGGACGAGATTTAACAGAAGGAGTTGGTATTAACGATGAATGGACAAGTGCATCGAATCAGCTCTTTCATTGTTATCATATAGCACATAACAGAACTGAATGCATGAGGGATTAACTGCAGAAGAGCAGCCGAAGTTAAGCTATTCGCAGACAAATTCTGCCTACTCGACGAACATTCACAGCACACAATATTAAGTGCTTTGCAGATGGTTACTGAAACAAAATTCCAACAATACTATTGTGCGTACGTTGTATAAGAGAGTATCATAGTAACAGCACTTACTTTAGAAAATATGAAAACTCTGCACCCCTCAGTTATGATAAACAAGTTCTTCAATATTAGACCAATAACGCAGACAACATATGTTTCACACATTTTATCAAAAATATATGACTTAGATATTACAGTTATAATTTAACAAATCACTAATATTCTCACATATATAAATTAAATTTAGAATTAGGACTATAAGGAGTTTCTACACAGCTATAATTATTTTATACGAATATGCTGCAGTGAACTTATGGAATCCGACACAGAAAGTTTATACTGTGTAACAATGCCCAAAGGGAATATCTATCTAAATTTAGCAGTCATGTTATATATCAAAGTTCGCATCCTTCTGAAGAAAGAGAACGATACTGTATTATTCCTGATGTGTGTCAGTAATCGCTCAGACATAAAAATGAGGTTGCAGTTCAGACATTCAGATGGATACATATCTCAGGAAGATTCTTCACTGCTATAGTTTATGTAAATGGCAAAGTTAGCTCAATATATCCAAATATAAACGAGATTTGGGTTTTGACATTATAGGATCAACCTGTAACAAGTGATGCGGCAATTTTGAGTAAATTTAATAAAACCAAATGTGCTACGCGGCTTCTATAACAATCAAACCGCCCCACCCGCCGTACAATCAAATTAACCTGAATGTTTATTAACAGTTGTGTTTGTCGCAAATACTAAAATAACAGTAATTATTGAAACATGATTAGATAAATTACTTAACATTTTGTATCTTAATGTTCGCATTTACATTATGTAAAGATTTATATTAGGTTTCCACAAATATTTTTAAAAATGAAGTCAATTTTTTTACGAGAAAATACTAAGCTATGAAACGTCTATTTCGAAATGTAGGATGCACTTTTTATCTGTTTAAATTTATTTATAATTTTATTAAAATAAGAGACGTTCAACACTTTTACGGAAAAAAGAGCCGTATCTAGATATTTAAAATCTGGATATCATACTTCTAGACAATGTGAGAATAGAATTAATGGAATGTCATGATTTTTCCTGATTTGAAACCCATACAATAGTAATCGCACTACCATTTTCCAATTCATCATTTTGTATTTGTCTGAGTATATTATTAGTTTTTAATAAATTTGTAAGGGAAGTTTATTGTTAAAACGTGGAACCAGCTACTAATTTACAACTTCCTGTGCGAGAAGCTAATGATTGTTTATTCGGTCACAGCTTTCTTGAACCTTGTATTTGAGTCAACTGCCTTGGAAAGGAGTAAAACTGCTGTTTATACGAAGTAACAACGTAAGGTACGCCAACGACACTAATAGTAGGAGGGACGAAAGAGTTAAATACAGTCATGCAAAGAATAGGCAACATACATTAAAACGAGTCATCAAAATCAACCGGACGAATTATCAACTAACCTTACGTTAATGCATTAGCTGGGTACTAAGTAATAGATCAATTGATATATCTACGGTATACGATATGACCGTGAGAAGAAACGAAGTAGAAGTAAAACGACGATAGTAATAGCCGGAACATCAATGACGCGGCTTCCCCGAATGTAGAAAGGTACAGCCATAGCAAGGAAGACTAAATATAATTTGCAGAAAGATCTTTCAGATTGCTACTTATGCCGCATAAATATGGACGAGTAAAAAGTGTGGCGGCATAAAAAAGAATTCTATGCATATCTTGGTCTGTTTGCCGCACCAATAAGCGAATCTTGGAGAAATTAAATGACTATCGACAAAAATTCAGTGATCGTATTTCATGTTTTTTGGTCCCATCGCCCGCTACAATACAATGGAATAACTTACAGTCCAGAGAAAAATTAGACCTAGAAGAAAATCTTTCAACAGGGGGGTGGACTAAATGAAAAAACTGATTGGATGAAAACCACACGGAGCTACGCTAACGACTATGGGGAAATGTGAAAATCAACTATTGGCTCTGTTATATTATATCAGCAACCCCTCCGTGGGGTATAAGGACTACGCAGAGAAACTGTTCATTCCAAAAGTCAGGAACGCATTTAAATCCTTCAGGGCTGTTACGTTAACTTCCTTTGTAGCAAAACGGGGTGATTCGTAAAAAGACGTGCCACTGCAGAAATCGTCATTATACTTCTAAAGACATGCTTACCAACCCAATCAATGTGACCGGTAAAAACGGCTATTCACAACTTTCATTGCTGGATTACTGTCAGTATCAAAAATCACTGGCTTTCGATATATTCGTTGACGTCGAAGGCGCATTGGTCAATAGTACCTTTGAACCCATGTAAGGCGAATTGAATCCATCATTGTACGATGAATAACGTCAACGTCAGAAAACAACAGTGCTATTGCCATTGTTAAGGAGCAAACTGCCAAGGCACTCAACGGTTCCCCCAGAATGGGGTTTTCTCACCTTTGATGTGACCTCTTGTTTACGACGGCCTTGTATGAAATCTCAATGAATTTTTCACGCAGGTTTATGCAGACGTCATAGCAATCCTAACACTACCGTTATATGTGAAGAAACTTAAAGTGATCCCAGAATCGTAGAAAAGGAAAGACGGAAGATGATGCGTAAGGCATACATTGTGGGGCAATCCTACAAGACCGAACTCATTCTCTTTAAGAAAAGAAAAAAGATAAAGGACTTCAAGGATCTACCGGGAAGGTCAAGTACGTAGGCTTCATCCTAGATTACTTCTAGAATATTCACAGCGCCAAATACAAAGAGTAGCTGGCCTCTTTTGAATGTGCGTCTGTGGGATTGCATGACGATTCAAATGGACATCATTATGTGGATGTGGTGATAAAGCGCCTAATTAACTATGCAGGTACTTATATAGTGGTCAATTACTACGACAATTAACACAAGAAAAGGGCGTAGTCAATACGAATAAAATATTTAGAAACCAGAGAAGCAATGCCAGCAAGCACCCACAAATAGCTTTGGAGGTACTTCTTGGAGCCTGTGCCTAGTGATTGAGGCAGAAGCTAGAATGGCAACTTATGGGCTAAATTGTAGAAGGCAGTGAACAAATACAAAAGAACTGTTGAGGCATACCAAAGCGACTTATGTCTTCTGTTGATATGGGTTGTAATCGTAGGTTTACCAAATTCTTCTAACATATGTGCTATTGAAAGATAAATAATTGGTACGGCAGTTTTCTCCTATTTAAATAAAAAAAAAACTGCTATACTGCATTCTGTTGGAGGTAGAAAAAGCAACGCCATGCCAAGCTGGGGGATGGTATTTACAATGAGTTGCAAATCACCTAGGTTCAAGAAAATCGACTACCCAATTATATTGTTGTTTTCACCCTACCCGTTCTACCTTTTTATTATGCACGCACGCTCCTAAAATACGTCATACTTATCAAATTTGACATTCAAAAATACTTCAAGAGGTAAAAGTTTTTAAAATTTATCTTGCAATATAAAACCGTTTTCCCTAAATTCCATGACTATTACTTTTTGATTTGTAACGGGTTTATCTGGTTCACAGACGGCTCTAGGACAGAGGACGGTACAGAAATGCATGTCCATAGTGAGGCGTCAAGAGCAAGGTGTTTTTTTTTCCATTAGTAAGTTGGCCATTGTTTTTCAAACCGAGATTTATGTCATGTGTATGTTAAAACCATGATAGTGGGTTTACGAATGAACACATGTACATTTGCTAAAATGGCCGCTGTGCAAGACTTGAGCTGCTTCAGAGCTGGTAACCAATAATTAAACGCTGCGCGCAGAATTCGATGAAGGTGTTACGCGCACAAGTTCACAGAACCATTGATAGCAACACAGAAGCGAATTTGTTCTAACCAGCACCGATTCGCGGAGTATCACAGTTCATTGCAGCTGGAAAAAAATAAATTCATTATGACCCAATTTAGAATTGCTAGATTCTGCTGAAGAAGCTACCCAAGCTCAACTCTTTATTGGCAGAAGGCCGTTGCTGACATCCAAAATGCTACTGAAATTTGATAAGAACCAAATTAGAACCGTACTTTTAATAGGCCGCTGTGACTTCAATAAACACCTGTACGGAATTGGCATTGCCAATAACCCTATTTGCAGGATATTTAGAGAAGATGGAAGCTTTCCGCTATACCATCCATAGAAATGAGTCTAAATTACGATCTTGAGCTTCAAAAATTTCGGATTCGGATTTCTGGTATGAGAAGACATACGCCTTATTCCTTTAAGCATAGTAGACATGGGTCGAAGGATTCTTAAAGAGCAGTTTGTTTAGTAAAACTCTAAACTGACTACTAAAAAACTGACAACCTTTCATTGTCGATGAAGAAAAAGGATGAGCAGATTTCAACACTGTGAAAAGAAGACAGCATACACAAAGGCTATATTTCAAGAGTTTGCGTGTATAAACTAAACAGAAGGTAACTTGCCTTTGAAAATAGAATTAATAACCACTAAAATATAGATCCTGGATTGAAACAAAATAGTTGATATCCTCTAAAACCTTTCGAAAATGTAAAAATGTAAAAATGTAAACGCGTTTACACAGGAAATTGTTCTTTCTCACTCTACAATGTAGAGCTTCGTGAGAGCAGGACTTACACCCGAACTACTTACAAAGTACATGTAGCTCTAAAATCCGCGGAACAAGTTTCGAGAGGATATCGTTCTGGAAACGCATAGTCAACCAGAAAATTTTCTATAGAATTTATGTTGCGCGGATAAAGCAGGAGCTACTCATACTAAACATTTTAACTCTTGCAACAGTGATTTCTAATCAAGAAGTACAGCAAGGCCTTTCTCAGCAATAAGTTGTGTTTATATGTTTGGGTTGGGAACGCAGGTGTCCGTTTTGCTGGGGAATATACACTTCGTTTCATATGAAATGCACCACCCATTAAAAATAAAGCTACGGGTTTGAAACTTTGCTAAAATAATGTTTCATTATTACATATGAAATGATCAGGTTTTCATAAAAAAGATTAACAAAATAACAATAACGAAAACAAAATTAATAGCGTGTAACATCGCCATGAACAGCAATACAAGTATTTACTCGTCGTGGCATGCTTTCTATCAAGTGGCCTATGTTCTCCTGGGGCATTTCGTTCCATATAACCTCAAGTTGGTGTCTCAGCTCGTCTAAGTTGTTAGCAGCTCTTGGCAATACTCTTAGTCGCCGGCCATCATGTCCCAAAGATGATCGATGGGCAATAAGTCTGGTGATCGTGCAGGCCAGGGTAACATTTGCAATTGTGCTTGTTGGAGGTACGTTCTGGTAATGTTTGCAGTGTGTGAACGTGCGTTATCCTGTTGGAAAATACCGTTTGGCAACGTCTGCATGAATGGTACTAACACCGGTTCCAGGACATTATGAATATAGCAGTGAGCATTTAATGTGCCTGGGACGAATACAAGAGGTGATCTTCTACGGAAAAAATCTTACCCCAAACCATAACTCCAGGTGTTAAAACTGGATGGCGTCTTTCAACAAACTCTAGATTTCGTCTTTCTCCTCGATATCGACGTACCTTCCTATGGCCGTCAATTGACCACAAACAAAATCTTGATTCGTCATTGAAGACAATGTCGTTCCATTGCTGCCGCTCTTGAGACCAAGCAAACCTACCAGCCTTGTGATGTGCAGTTAAAGGGAGCCGTTGGCATGGATGGTAGGATCGCAATCCAAAAGAAGAGATTCTTCTGTAAATTGTTTCCATTGACAGTGGAGAGTTCGCATTCAGTCTACAGCAACATATCTTGTTGTTTAAAAGCGGATTTGTGTAGTCATTCTTCGAAGAAGTCGATCTTCACAAAACATTGCTGCTACGTGGAAGTCTACCAGCTGGACGATGTCTCCCAATGCCTTCTTCTGACCAAGCAGACCATATTCGTGCAACTGTAGTGTGGTTCAGGTTTACCCTTCTACCAATTTCACGAAAAGTCCAGCTTCTTTCATGCCGATAATTCGACCTCTATCAAAATCGGAAATGTGGTTAAAATTTCTACGTTGTCTTACTCGAGGCATTTTAAAACATTAATTCTGTCACAAAATCTCGAAACAGCTAATTAATGTTTACTAAATATTGTTTTGTTTCTTAGCAATAAATTGATGAGAGACAGTAGACGAACACCACAACCACTTGATTTCTTTAATGGAAATAGTGATCATTTCATACGCAATAATAAAACATTATTTTAGGAAAGTTTCAAACACGTAGCTTTATATTCAATAGGTGGTGCATTTCATATGAAACTGAGCATACATTAGTATTAGATAATTCTAAGTGTTTCTTATATGGTTTATTGTTGTTTATCCGATTATCTATCTAGTTTTAAAAACAGACAATAGTTTAGTAATGAGATCTTCATGTGCAGTTACAGTATTGGTTTGGTTCACTTTGAAGAATACCTTCGTAAAAATTCTACATACTTCAAGGAAACCCAAGTGGACGCCGACGTCTTTGATTTGGGCGACCGATCCATCTGTCCTCAAAATAATCAATTATGGGTTGTGCTTCTTCAGGGTACACAGGGTACACATTTTCGGCATACAAAACTTCAAAATATTGAATTACACGTTCTTCAGATATAAAGGTTAATGCAGGGAGCATTTTCATTTTTACTGCAAAGTTGGCATCTATTTCGTATCTGTTTTTCATACCATTTGATTGCATATGTCGCAAAATTACTTGGCATAAATGGAAAAAAACATCCCCTGTGTCTTGTTTCGGGATATACATCATGTACGACATTAATAACCGCCCTTTCAAAATCGGTCACTATTGTTTGTGGATTTGCATCAGGTATAAATTCTTTAATTTTGCGAAAAAGTTCAGAATACGTTTCCTCGGTTTTATTTAGTAGAAGCGCGCATACTAGTGCCACAGCATTATTGCCTAGTAAGCAGTGTATGGTATACAATTGCCCAAAAAGAAAAGGAGTAGTCTTGAAGGTTTCATCAGCATATCAATTTGCGGATGATTCAAGCAGACGTAAATTCCTTCTTGTAAAAAAAAAGAATGAGTCGATCTTCCACTTTCTCTTTATCATATAATAAGAAGTCCTCTCCATTTGCAGTGACCGCAAACTCCGGTAGAAATTCAGTATGTTGCCGACCGACGGTTTGGAACTGCTGGACCCAAATTTTCAATTATTCGAATTTTTTTAATAGTTCTTTTAATGGCAATATTGCAGGCAATCTTGCTGCTACTGCATGACCAACATTTTCTGATGCAGGAGATAGGAGAAACTGTGGAGTGTCGCTAGAGATTTTGCATTTTATTTGATGGTATTATATACTCTAGTATATAAATAAATAATGTGCACAACCACATAGCTGACGCTGCAAGTGTAGGTGCTGACCTACACTTGCAGCGTCAGCTATGTGGTTGTGCACATTATATATTTTTGTTGCATTGTCGTTGATTGTTAGAAGCCGAGCGGAACACGTTAATTTTTTAGAAACTTCACACTTCCAATAAACTTTGTTATCAACAACTTTGTCTTTAATAAACAAATAGCCTAATAGCCAATTAGTAGTTTGTTGTTGCCTTGTTCACTTTTAACAAATTCCATTTTGTTACCGTTACTATATAGGTACAGATCGATGGCTGTATTTAACTAAAAATTTTGGGAAGAAATTTGTTATTTATAAGGACTTCTTGTCATAAAATATCATTACGTAGAAAAATCCCCAAAAAAAACTTATTCTCTGACAATAAGTATTTACTTGTACTCGTTAAGGGTTGTTGGTATTCTGCATTTCTAGATAAGGACGCCTTATCAGTCACACACCATCAGAAAGAACGGTAATTAAAAGATTATTTTCAGAGAATTCATATTTACTTGTAGTCGTTAAGGGTATCAAGTACCTGTTTAACATAAATATAATATAATAAATAAAGTTTTCGAGCAATCTTCTTTTCGAGACATTTTTATTCGAGCAACTTGACTTTCGAGGAACTTTCCATTCGTGAAACTGTTTTTCGAGCAATTCAATTCGAAAAATTTCCTTTCGAGCAATTGTTTTCGAGCAATTTTCATTAAATCTGTTTAGGTTAATTAAATACTAAAACTAAACAGAGTTTATTAAAATCAAGCTGCCTCAGCTCAAAATATAACAAACTTTTACTCTAGTAGTTTGTGAGTAATTAGTATATCAATTTTGGGGGGATATTCCCTTGATATTGTTTCCCTATATATTACCACAGTAAATGATATTTCATATTATATCATAGTTTTCGAGCAATCTTCTTTTCGAGACATTGTTATTCGAGCAACTTGACTTTCGAGGAACTTTAAATTCGAGGAACTTTTTTTCGTGCAATTGAATTCGATCAATTTCCTTTCGAGCAATTTTCATTAAATCTGTTTAGGTCAATTAAATATTAAAACTAAACAGACTTTATTCAAATCAAGCTGCTGCAGCTCAAAATATAACAAATTTTTACTCTAGTAGTTTGTCAGTAATTAGTATAACAATTTTGAGAGGATATTCCTTTGATATTGTCTCCCTACATTTACTGTATTAATATATATTTCATATTTAACAATCAGTTGTTAGATAGGTATGTGATAGACAGTTTACCGAAATGTGTACCCCTTTCAATGCTAAAGTGACAGTATTAACAGTTGTGCTAATAGTTACACGACGAATAGCATGAAAGTACCAAAATAGAAATGGTTGCTTCGCATAGGTTTGTTAATTTAAAACTTACTTGAGTAGCTACCAATATACTAAGAAACCGGTATAATTACTGTCATAATTTGAGTATCTTTAGTTTAATGTTAACACTAAATTACATAGTTGTAAGACAAACGGTTTCAAAAGCCTTAGTATTTTACAGGTACGTATAGTTATAAGAAAAATTATTACCCGTACCCTAATAATTCCACTTGCGTGCAAACATTTTCTAATGTAGCGTTCTACCACCAAAAATGTGGGCGAGCTCTTTGTATATTATGAAAGCACAAGAGTCAAATAAATTTATGGCACTGAATCCTTCTTACGTGCACAATTCCCTCAAGCCCCTTAAACAGATATTAGCCAGGTACCCACTAAAAGTGTAATAAACCAGCAAGTATCGGAAGGTTTGATAATATATTTTCTTGTTCGTTGTTACGCTGTTATAAGCAATATTATCATAAACATAAGCACTATTAGTTATATGCTAACCGAAACGGTTTTATTATTTGCTTCATTAGCTTCCTGAAAGGCGCCACCATGCAAAACTCCTCTACTCGCTAAGGGCTCCAAGTGTAATGTTTGAGCTATAACTAATGCTTTATATGGATCGGATTATCCAGCAGTGTAGTTTGTTGGAAGACCGATAAAACTTAACCACTGCTTCCAAAGCTTTCCGGCAAATGATTCATAAGGACTTGTTGCTTTGACGTTTATCTACCATTAAATTTAAACAGATGCTGGCGTCGAAGTGTAATTCAGTCAGAATATAAAGACAATCAGAAGAGTAAACTGATAATACATTGCTTGGTTTAGATATTATGTATGTTATTACCCATATTGGCATAATATTCCTGTGGTATATAATTTATAAACTATTGAGGGCATTGGATGATACATTAGTGCTTATTTTTGGTATGCCTCTAAATGTTTGCAATTTTGTTTTGTTTTGGTTGCAAATGGTTAATATCGTTTAGGAAGTGTGTTTATTTTAAACTAATCTCCTTTGAATTATGTCCATTAATGTTGCCAAAGCCATTGTACCGCCACGAAATTCTGATTCCTCAATGTCTGGGAAATATTCTTCAACTGATTTTTTAAGTTTTTCATTTTGCGAAAATATATATCCATCTGTAGTAGCTTGTATATTAGTTATGTTATATTAGTTGTGTTGGTATTAGTGTCAGTTATTAAAGGTGAGTAAGAGCACGTGAACGCGTGCTCCAGTCGCCATTACGTTTATGTGTTTATGTATGTGGTAACTAATATATATTTACGAATAAATGTTATAAACACTAGTTATCAAAAGCGGGATTCGAGTGCCATCAAGTTTAAGTGAAATCGTAAAAGTTAATAAACAAGTTGAAGAAATTACAATGTGGTTCTGACGTTTAGCGAGAACTTTTGTTTGCTAAGGTGCCCATCATATTAAAACAAAAAAATAATACAAATAAACGGAAACTTTATCTGCATTGCCTGGGATATGTGACAGAATAAAAAAAGCATCTGCGAAAGCTACCACCTTATTCCACAAGTTTGTTTTTGCCGAAGAAGGAAACAGCAGACAAAGGAGGGCTCAGCAGCTTCGGCAGTTTTTGGATTTAATTTCGCACCAAATTCAGATTGATTGAGTGACATGGGCTACGACAACATTCAATTCAAATGAATTAACTGCAATTTGCAATATTTTAGGCATTGATTATAAAGCCGACGACGATGCAGTTATATGAAGGGTTTTGACGTATTTGACCGATTTTAATTCCTTAAATTTAAAGCAACAAGTTGATGACGATGAAAGCGAATCCGATGTAGAAGTAGACGGTACCCAAAGCCAACACTTACTGGGACTGGGACTGGGACAACAGCCGCAAGCAGTGTATCAACCTCAATTTACTGTGTCGTTTAGAGATGTGGAAGATATCATACGTACTTTTGACTGAAATGACCAATACATAATGGAAACGTGGATTTCAGATTTTGAGGAAAATGCTGTTATGATGGGGCGGAATGACTTATAACAATTAATTTTGGCTAAGAAATTATTTACGGGTCTGGCAAAACTTTTTCTTCAAGGTGAACGAGGTATAACCATCATTGGAATTCTAAAATCTCGTCTGCTAGAAGAATATTCTATAAAAGTTAACAGTGCTCAGCTCCATCACATGTTATTACTGAGGAAGAGGCGACGATATGAAACAGTTTAAGAATATTTCCTAATCATGAAGGAATTGGCAGCAAGAGGTACAGTTGAACCCGAAGCACTAATCAATTATATAGTGGAAGAGACTACGGATGATATAAACAAAAAATGTTTTTGTATGAAGCTACAACATTAAGGGAACTAAAGGTTAAGCTGGATGTTTATGCAAAAGTGAGAAGTAATACAGCAACACCTAATTTAACAGTAAGTCTGATCCAAAGAAGCGAGTAACGTCAGTAGTTTTCTACAAATCCTCATCAGGCAGTACAAGGAGGTATAGTGGACCTGCTAACTGCTTCTACTGTAATGGGATCAACCATTTTGCATCTTCGTGTGTACCACACCGAATAGGAATACCCAGCCAAGGGGGCAACCAAAGACAATTTCGACTTCTGCGGCTCACCTGGTAGAAATTGGAAGTAGCTAATGCCTTGCTATACCGTTAAGGTATCGGTAGAAAATGTAAGCGATGTTACAGCGGTAGTGGGTAGGGGAAGTCCTATTTCGCTTTTACATAAGACTTTGGTTCCAGACGACAAGACATTACAGTCTTACACCGATACTTTGTAATTTGAAGGTGACAAAAGCAAATTACACATTTTAGGCTAGATTGAATAAAAGATAAAAGGATCAGGCTGTGAAATGTTACTAAAATTTTATGTTGTTCCTAGTACTACTGAGTTGTTCTTGTACTCGGGCGTGATTTTATAGTCAGTGATGATATTGAAATTGTTTTTGGGAAAACCATAACGATTTGTAAACAAGGGCCTGTTCCCGACTCCAATCAAATCAAAACTGAGAATATCCCAAAGTTATTAAATTTACATATAAACGAAAATGTTGATTGGAAAAATTGAACTCAGGTTCAGATCATTATTGATGAATATTATGTGAAACCGGAAAGACCGCATGTATCAATTAGTAACTTAGAGATGGACTTAATGCTCAACCCAAACCATTCACCATTTTCTATCAATTGACGCCTTTATTATTGTGAAAAAGAGACAGTTCAAAAAATTCTGGATGACTGGTTGAGTAGGGAAATTATTAGAAGTACATTGCAGTACAGCAGCTCTATTATGTTGGCAAGGAAAAAAGGTGGTCAATTTAGAATGGAGGTGGGTTATTGAAACTTAAATAAAATAATGGTGAGAGATATATTTCCTATTTATCGAATAGATGATCACATAGATAGTTTAAGGAATAAAGCTTTCTTAACAATATTAGATTTAAAAGATGCCTTTCATCACATGAAGTTAAAAGAAACCTCAATTCCTTACACTTAATTTGTATTCGGGAAAGGCGGAAGTCAATAAAAATTACTTCCAAAATTATTAATACAGGGTGACCACGAGGAGGATTTACATTTTTGATGGGTCTGTACTATGTGAGTGGGAGTCGTAGAGGGGTGAGGTAGTCGTCATTCTCCTCCCATGGGATGGCCATTACAGTATTTCATGAGCAATGGAACAGTGGACAGTCGAACAGCGAGTTTTTACGTACGACGCGTATGTTAGAAACGGTGACTCTGTGGTAGTGGCTCAACGAACTTTTCGACGTCATTTCAATGTCGGCCGGCATGTCACTGTCCCTAGTCGACCAACCGTTATGAAATGGGTTGAGAAATTGCGAACCACCGGCAACATAATGAGAACAAAATCCCCAGGTCTTCCACGAAGCGTGCGATCAGAAGAAAATGTCGAGAGAGTGAGAGCGGCGGTGATCACCAGTCCCCGACGTTCGGCTCGTTGCCACGCAGTTGCATTACGTATGGGACGTGAATCGGTAAGAAAAATTAGGAAACCCACCTCAAGTTTCATCCGTATAAGATTGTGTGCGTGCAGGAGTTGCAAGTAGCCGATTATGCTCAACGGGAGGATTTCGCAGCACAAATGCAAGTTCTTCTTCATGATGAACCCGATGCAGTGATTTTCATGAGCGACGAGGTTCACTTTACCTGAATGGGTTTGTTATTCAGCAAAATTGTAGGTACTGGGCAGGGTAAAATCCGGGGCAGCTTCGTCAAAGACCTCTTCATTCATCTCGTGTGACAGTGTGGTGTGCGATTTCCAGAAAGCATGTTATAAGCCCCTTATTTTTCGAAGAGGGTGGGGTAGTGGTCACAGTCAACTCAAATCGGTACACGGAAATGATCACAACCTTTTTTTCTTCCACAACTGCAAAGATTGAACTTGCAAGAAGACATACGGTTTCAGCAAGACGGGGCTACCACCCACACTGCCAGAGTCTCAATGAACCTGTAGCGGAACTTGTTTCCAGGTCGAGTGATTTCCAGGTTTGGAGATGTGCCCCGGCCTCCTCGGTCTCCAGACCTTAACATGTTCGATTTTTTTTGTGGGGATATCTGAAGGATAGAGTTTATCGTGACAAACCCCGTAATTTGGATGACTTGAAGGCGGCCATTCGTAGAGAGATGGAATTGATTGGTGAGGAGATCCTGGGACGAGTGTGGCGCAGCTTTCAGAACAGAGTAGAAAACTGCATCAGGGAAGACGGACGTCACCTTCAAGACTTAATCTTCGCTACATAAATAAATGGCATATCCTTACAAACATGTTAGATGAGTCGAATATTTAAGGTTGTTTTGTTTATTTGAAAATGTAAATGCTCCTCGTGGTCACCCCGTATTAATAAAAGATGTATTAGATAAAGACAAGTATGTAATTAAGGACTCTGGCGGCCATCAGCTAATACAATTACCATTCGAAGATGTTTGCGCACCTGAGAATATGAGAATGTGGATTAAGTAGTTTTGATATTTTTAAGACATTGTGTTTATATTTTATATTACTGTAGTTTTCATTGTGATTATTTTAGCTTCTATAAGATGTTTCTTAGATATTAGAATTGTTATAATTGAGGACAATCATGGTCGGGATGACCGAACTGTAGTACTTAGATTGTATATTAGTTATGTTATATTAGTTATGTTGGTATTAGTGTCAGTTATTAAGTGTGAGTGCACATCAATGTGTACTCCAGTCACCATTATGTTTATGTGTTTATGTATGTGGCAGTTAATACATATTTACGCATAAATGTTGTAAATATCACCCATCAAAGGATTTTTCAGTCGTGGGAATGAATGGAACATGAAAAATAAAGTTGGTCCGGCACTGAACCATACTTTAATTCGTGCAGTTTTAGCATGTATGGTCTCGCGCATTATTTCAATGAAAAGTGACATTCTTCTTTGCTAAATTCTATCCATTGGTCGAGAACTATCCCATTATTGCCAACGCTTTTGGAAGATAATCTATCACAGTATCACTTTAGTATCCCAGAAGATCAACGCCATTACTTTCGGTTACATTGGTTTAAATACTACTTTGTTTCGGTCATATAGTAGTGGATGCAAGTTTTATCTGTGGTTTATAAACCTACTAATTCAACTGCATTCTTCTCAAAATTCTCTAATCGCTGTTGAAAAAGTTGCATTCAAATTTCTTTTTTGATCAATTTATACCTTATGCAGCACCCATATTCCGGATGGTTTTTTACACTTAATACTTTAGTTGAGATATAAGCTTCACGTTTCCATACAATCTTCGCGACGCTCCAAGCCTATACCATAGATATGTTCAATATTGTTTGTTATCGCGCTTCTTAGGCCGCCCTCTAAATGTTTAAGATCACGTTTAAATGTTGTAATCTGACACAGAGTCTAAATTTCAGCGAACTCCCCTAAACTATTGTCTATATCCGTATGAATCACCGTTGTCACTAAACCTTTTTAAACAAAATGTGTAATTGCAGGACGATATTCAGTTTTTAAATAAACACACAAATAGTTTAATAAATTATATTTTCAAATAATCCTCGTACAGTAGAAAGTTATTCAACGTGGTATCAGTAATGGTAGGTACTTACTGAATAATGACTTGATGTTTAGTTTTTGAAGAGTACCAAGACTCATGCTGACTGCTTCATTACTTTCAAGTTTGATACATTTAAATAGTTTAGTAATTAAATCCGTTCAGAAACCGTATAAAAACCTTTATGTGATTCAATAAATTTTTGTTATTCTTTAGAAGATCAAATATTTTGCATGACATTGAAAATGCAACACCCAGTAATCGTCAATATATTTCAATAATTTTTAGGTGCTAATATGGGTACATATAGAGATCATATGATTAAAATATCAGGATGATTGGGATGCTCTATAGCCTTCAAATTCAATAATGAGTCAGAGCTCCTCTTAAGTTAACACACTTGCTTACTCAGGGAGCCATGTTTCGAATGAGGTTATCGATGTTTTCTTGTGGTATAGTGTCCCAAGCAATCAGAATCTCAATTCTATGTCGCTGTATATCTATCGGAGGAACAGATAATTGACCCAATTTTCTGCATTTAATATCCCATACATGTTCGATAGGCGGATGATCAAGTGACCTTGTTCGCTACGGAAGAATAGTGATATTAGCTTCACGAAGGAACCTTGTAGTGACAGTATAGAGTCTAGCATTATTATGCTGGAAAAAGAGATTTCTAGTTCCTCGAGAGACGGCACTGTAACAGCTTCCAAGACATTGCGAATTTACTATGTAATATAGAATGAAGTCCTCGACTGCTTCGCGTTCCGTACAGTACTGAACCACAGTATAATCCTCTAAGGAATGCACGGAACCACGTGAACATAAAGCGGAAAAAACATCAACACAAGCTGCGCTGGCAGCTGCGCGGTACCCGGCGTAAAGTAAATCTTAAACCTACAATATTGCAAGTGCAACTATGTACTGCTTAGAGGATTATACTGTGACTGAACATTCCGGCTTTTTTCACGTCTTCGGCGGACCCTCCTACGTTCATCACAAATAAAATCGTGATTCGCCACTAAACACAACTCGATTCCATTCCTGATGCCACAGGACACGTTCCTGGTAGCCGTTCCTTCTTTATGCCTTCTTCTTGAAACTGCATGGTCGTAATGGTGCAGTACAGGGTGGCCAGATAAGAATGCAAAGTGCGGTATCTCGGAAACTATTCGTCGTAGAGACTTGCGGTAAAAAAATTTATAACTAAAGTGGCCAAAAGAAGACCGCGGAAAATATTTTCAGATTTCCAAGATGGCCGCCAGGGGGCGTAACCGCCATCTTAAACTTTTAAAGTGATTTTTCACTTAAATGCACCTAATAAATGTACCAAAAAATATATGCTTTTTAAAGCTAAGCTTTATTGCAGTAATTTTTGTCTAACACTTTTTGACGTATCTATTAAAGTAAAATGGTGGGGGGTGATTCAATGTTTTTTTAACTAAGCAGCTGTAACTCCTAAACGACTGAACGAATTTTAACAAACTTGGTCTCGTTGGAAAAAGCATTTATTGTTCCATCAAACCCATCTTACCTGTGATATGCCTAATTTTTAGTGATGCCGCTAGAGCGC
>JABXWE010064543.1:0-10000 GCA_014611495.1 Limonius californicus
GTGGCAATTAGGGACTGCCTGAGGTACCTGCTGGGCCAAGGCGACACCTTTGCAGACTGTTGCATTATCTCCGACAGCAGATCGGCACTGCAGGCCCTTAAGCATATGAAGAAGCCGACGGAGCTCCAGGCGGAAGTGTGGGAGCTCGCGCGAGAGGCCTCCACACGACTTCGGGCCGAATTCTATTGGACAAGGGCGCACGTAGGGACCATCGGGAACGAGCGGGCGGATGAACTCGCGAAAGAAGCGGCACAGGAAACAGAAGCGCGACCGGGGTACGAGGCAATACCGAGGGGACTGGTCAAGGCTCGGACGCGGGAACACACCATCGAGAGGTGGAAGCGGCGATGGACAACGGCGGAGACAGGGGAACATACGAGGCGTTTTATCCCCACACTCGAGACTAGAAAAGCTATTCCGGCGGAACTAGATAGGCACACAGTCCAACTCATAACGGGGCACGGGAACTTCCGGTCCTACCTAGTCAGGATTCGGAAGTTACCAGAAGCCGAGGAAAATTGCGAGTGTGGGGCCCCCGAAACAGCGGAGCACGTCCTCCTGGAATGCCGTCTAGAGGAGGAAAACCGCGCGGCAGCCGAGAACAAAATGATCAGGGCCGGACTCAGATGGCCAGGGGACCTAGAAGAGGCCCAGGGACTGGCAGAAGAACCAGAATGGTGGCAGGCGCTAACGGAGTTCGCAGGGCGGGTAGCAAGATTGCGGGTTACACAGGGAAATCAGGGCAATGTGGGCAACGGGGGGTAAGTGCTGTTAAGTGAGGGCCTACTGTGCGGGTTAGTGAAAGAAAGAGACCGACCAAGACAGCGTGGCGTTAGTTATAGTGCGGAATTAGACTGATCAGAACAGCGTGATCGTGTAGTTAAGTGCGGAACAATAGATTAAGGATTACACTTTATATTTCACATCATGTTTTTTGTATATTCATTTCACTGACTGCTTTTAATTTCATATGAGGTTTTCATATTTTGCATGTTTTCATTTTATGTGTATTTGTTTATTTCTGTTCTCACGTTGTTCACGTTTTTTCCATGTGGTTTTGCATGTATTCACATTTATTCTTTTTGTATATTTCATTCCCGTTCTATGTTGTTCATGTTTTCCACATGGTTTTTCACGTTCCACATTCATTTATTCATAAGACTAATTTCTGGGTTCATGTTTTCATGTTTTCCATGTGGCTTTTCAAGTCTTCACTTTCTGTTTTATTGTGTATGCTTCACTCCTGTCTTTATGTTTTCATGCTTTCCACATGGTTTTTCATGTTTTCACAATTTTCACAATATTTGTTTATGTTTTATGTATTATGTTTCATGTTTTATGTTTGATGTCTTATGTTTTATGTTTCATGTTATTAGTAGAATTGTTATAAAAGGGCTAGATTTAAGAAAGTGCACGGAGTGTAGTACCGAAAGGTGGAGCACTCAATGTAATAAGTTTTGATCAAATAAATAGTAATGTCTTAAGTTACCCTTCGCTCCGCGCTCTCGATCAGTACGGTCGTGCTCCAACCGCGCTCCGTGTTCGCGTTCGTGTTTAGTGCAGTGTATTTAAAACGTAAGTGTTTGAACAAATTTTAAATTAAAGTGTTAGTTTTATTTTGTTTATTAGCTGTGAAATTAAGTAAATATTAGCTCAGGTTAGATATTTACTAGGGTTTAGGGCAAATACCCTCGCCCGGGTTTACAGTGCGATTTAAACGTAAGTTTTTGAACAGTTTAAATAAAGTGTTAGTAGTTATTTAGATTAGAATTATTAGCGGTAATAAACGAACATAGGATCAGTTTAGATTTATTAGGGTTTTAAAGTAAATACCCGCGTTCGTGTGTAGCGGTGTGAATTAAACGTGTTTGAATTGCTTTAGCTTATTTATCTATCTATTAAATAAAGTGTTTTAATTAAAGTGTTAGTTGCTTAGTTCATCGAATAGTTAATTATTATTAGTGCCGTCTAATACAGAACCAGCGCCCAGTGCGCGTTTAAACGTACGTGTTCAAATTAAATTTAAATTAAGGGCTAGGCTATTTAGCTCACGTAACAGTATTTTATTAGTTTTATTAGTTTTATTAGTTATTAGTTAACTACTAGGGTTTTAGGGGTAAAACCCGTGCTAGGGCGTGAATTAAAACAAAAGTGTTAAAATTAAATAAGTTCATTTAAAGCAAATTCGTTTATCTAGCTGTGCAATAAGCACATTAGCTCAGTTAGATTTACTGGGGTTCTAGGGCAAATCCGCGTTAGTGCGCGTCCAAAAAGGCAGAAGTGTTAAACTAAGTGTTTTCGTAAAGCAAAGTGTTAATTACTTAGCTAGTTATTTAGTTTATTTAGTTATTTAGTTTATTCAGCCGATCGTAAGGAGCGTAAATAAATTATAGGTAAGATAGGGTAGCGGCGTTTTTGGTAGATTAAAACGCAAGTGTTGAGTTAATTATTTCGCTTAGGGCGGACGGTTAGTTATTAGTTGAATTAATAATTTACCTAAAGAAAGTGTTAGTTTGATTTAATTTGGGGTTATTTGCTTCATTGATTCACCCTTTCAGTTTAAATTCAGGTTAAATTCGTAATATTATATTATTTGTAGGAAGTAACTTAAGGTAAATAACTTGGAGTAACTTTAGGGAACTTAATAGATTAGGGATTAGAAAGCCCAGACAGTTCGGAGAAACCCGCTTGTAGTTGGAGTAGGATTAGTGCACTCGTACGGACTTCAAGCGACTAGGGGGATTAGCGGATTCGTGAATTCTCAACTTGAATAGCTTAGGGATTTAAATCTATACAGGGAAATTTAAACCGAAGTAGTTACAGGGAAGTTAAATTTTTACTCTTAATCTACACAAGTTCCTTTAATTTTATTTTAGTTTTATTTTATTGCATTAAATACATATAGGTCATTTAGGACTCCTCAAGTCAACTTAATTTAGGAAATTAGATTGGTTATTAACAGTGAGCGAGTGTTTTAAATCATGGCAGCAGTGCGTGGTTAAAATAAAGTGCGCAACAGGAAGTGCCATTAACGGGAAGCAACAGGGCCCAGGATGGAGCGGACACCGCCGAAGGCACGCCGGAAGCGTGGGAACTCCCAGCATGCGGAACCAAGAGAGAAGGAGCTACCAATTATAGAGGAAGAGGTCGAGCAGCAACCGGAACAAGAGGAAGCCAACGCAAGGGAAGATATTCAAGATTTCCTGAGCGAGAACGAGGACCAGTACGAGACACCGGAGGCGCTGCTCTGCGCAAAAATTCGCGGCCTAACAAATATAATTGCGGTCAACGTTCCTGCCAGCAGCGAGAGGATCAAGACTGAACAGCGGCGAGAAGTGCGGCGGGCAGCTGATTTTCTCCGGGAAGTCGCGGTCCAGATGGTTGGGATGATGAAGGGGATTCGCTACGACCTGGAGCAGCGGGACAGGAAGATAGAGGGACTCTACAAAAAGGTAGGTGATCTGGAAAGATCTAGAGTTAAGGTTGCGGATAGCTTAAGTTTAACAGAAAACAGGGCGCCTAGAGTGACAATGGCAGACGCAGTTTCGAGACCACGACCGGCCACACACGCAGTACGAATAGTGGCAAAAGAAGGCAACACAAGCGCCGAAAAGGTGCAAGAAGTGTTGAGGGAAAAAATCGACCCGATAAAATCAAATTTATCGGTAGCTGGAATCAAAAATACCAGGGCAGGCGCGGTCATCGTCGAACTAACAAACAAAGAGGATGCCAGAAAACTCAGCGAGGAAATCAATGCTAACATCGGAGACCAGCTTAGGGGCAATGAGGTGAAAAAGAACAACCCGAGGATAGTCCTACCAAGGATAGACAGGTCCTTAACAAAGGATATCTTGAGCGGCATCATCTGCAGGAACAACCCCGGAATCGTAGCAGAATTCGGGAGCATTGAGAACTTCAGAAGAGAAGCCGTCGAAAGATATAGGTATGGCGGCCGAGGGACGGACAAATATGTCAGCGTCGTGATGGAGGTCACGGCAAAGGCGAGGAAGGTGCTGCTTAATAGTAGAATTAACCTAGATTGGCAGAGTATATGGGCCAGGGATTATTTCACGATAACCCAATGCTTCCAATGCTATGCATTCGGCCACAGACAGACGGAGTGCAAAGTCAAGGAGCAGGTTTGCGGAAAATGCGCGGGACTAAACCACAGGTTCTCGGCATGCGAAAGTGACGAAGTTTGCTGCATTTTGTGCAAGAGGGCCAATGAAGCAGGCAACGGTCCCGCGGTCAACACCAACCATGATGCCAAGAATCCGAATTGTCCGACTACGTTGAGGCTCAAGAACAGCATTTTAAGAAGCATTGATTATGGTCGATAGGCACGTACTTGAAAGCACGAGGGGCAAAGCACTGAAATTCGCGCAATTAAACTTGGGGAAAGGTAGGGCGGCAACAGGTAACTTAGCGGAGCTATTAATTTCGGGGGAATTTGATTTAGCATTTATCCAGGAACCGAACACCAGGACTACAAATATCACGGGATTTCCACGGAACCTAAGCGTCATAAATAAACAAGTAGACCGGCCGAGAAGCGGAATTGTATGCGTTAATCCAGACATTAAAGCGGTGCTGTTGGGTCATTATTCGTGCGAATTAATCACGGTCGCGGAACTAAATTACTTATCATATAGTTGCGTAGCATTATCCGTATATTTTCCTCCGGATAGCATTAGGAATGAATATGATAACGCGGAAATGTTAGAAAAACTTGAGAACATCTTGCATGAAATTACAACAATGGGGCGCGACATAATTATAGCGGGGGACTTCAATGCAAAATCGCCATTGTGGGGCAGCCGGACGGAGGACGCGCGAGGAGCCCGATTAGGGGAAATCTTCGAATATTTTAATCTAATAGTGATTAACAAGGATAGCGGGCCCACGTTCATCGGGCACAGGGGAACGAGTTATATCGACATAACAATAGCTAACTTTGGAGCATATGGGAAAATAAATAATTGGCGGGTTGAAAATGAAGAAACGCTTACGGAACACCAATTAATAACGTGGGAACTAATTGAAGCAGGGGAAAGCGGGAATACAGACGCGAGCATTAGATTCTGTAGTAAGAAAGCAGACTGGGCTAAATTCGAGGACAAATTCCGGGAAGTATGCGAAAGCGAGGGATTACTAGGATCACGTAGCGAGACACGCGGCGAATTAGAAATAAGGGCGTCGGCGTTAAACGACGCGATCGTAGGGGCATGCAAGTCGTCAATGCCAACGCGAATGAATTTCCAGAAAAGCGTCCCGTGGTGGACACCGGAACTTACAACCAAACGGGCGGAAGTGCGAAAGAAGCGGAGGCGCTATCAGCGCGCAAGCGAAGAAGTCAGGGACATGTTAGGGGCCGATTACAGGGAAAAATTTCGCGAATACAAAACTTTATTAGAGGAAACGCGAAGCGAAAAATGGAAGCAATTCTGCACGCGTAATTCGGAAAAGGATCCCTGGGGCACGGCATATAGGGTTATTCGCGGGAAACGCGACAAAGCCACAATTTCATGCGTCCGTAGAGAAGACGGGGGGTATACCAGCGGGTTGCAGGAAACTGCTGAACATTTACTGAAGAAATTCTTTCCGAAGGACGATGTTGAGGAGGACACCGCGATGCAAAACGCAATACGAAGGGCAGCGGCGCAGGCAGAAGATGCCGACGAAGGGGAAATTCGCGATCGCGATATTGCGGTAACGGAAATACGTGCGGCAATAAAACGTATGAACCCCAAGAAGGCGCCGGGTCATGACGGGGTCACCTCGGACGTGGCAGAACGAGCATTTGAAATTTTTCCAAATCTTTTTTCGGGGATATTCAACGATTGCTTAAAACTAGGGGTTTTTCCGCGATGCTGGAAAATACAGGATGTGAAATTCATTCCGAAACCGCGCAAACCGGATCCAACGGACCCAGGTAGTTTCCGGCCAATCAGTCTACTTCCGGTTGTGGGGAAGGTACTGGACAGGATCGTGGCAACAAGAATTGAACACGTAATAAGACAGAGCGGGGGGTTTCATGGGAGACAGTACGGTTTTAGAACAGGGAAGTCAACAATCGATGCAATAGAATACGTGGTAACTGCAATTAAAAATGCGCGGGGTAGCGGGGATTATTGCGCGTTAATCGCATTAGATATCTCGGGAGCATTCGATAACGCGTGGTGGCCGAACATAATTTGGGAGCTCATCAGGAGAGATTGCCCGGGCAACTTGCTTGCTCTGATCAAGCATTATTTCACTGAAAGAGAGGCGCGGGTTCAGCTACCCGGCGGCACAGTAACGCGCGAAATTCAAAGGGGTTGCCCCCAGGGATCATGCTCAGGGCCGGTCTACTGGAAAATCATTTATGAAAGTATTTTCAGGGTTAGGCTTCCGCAGGGTTGCGAGATCGTGGGCTTCGCGGACGATACGGCGCTACTAATCAGGGCGGGTCAATATAAAACTTTAAAGGCGAACGGGAACGCGGCATTAGAAGCGCTTAACGAATGGGCAAAGGGAGCGAAATTAAATTTCAACGCGGATAAAACAGAAGCCGTCTTCTACGGGAAAAAGCCAGGGCAACAAAGACCGACTTTTGTACTTGATGAGAAACGGATTTACTGCAAGGATCACATTAGATATTTGGGGGTAGAAATCGACGATAGGATGTCATGGAAAGCTCAAATCAAGGCAGCAAGCGACAAGGGAAAGGAAATTGCTCATAAAATAGGGGCGGCGGCGCGATTAACTTGGGGTTTTCGGGGCAGGGCACTGGGGCGCGTCTACGAGGGGGCGGTTCAGCCAGCAATGTTGTATGCAGCGGCGGTCTGGGCGGAAGGGTGCAAAGTCAGGGAAACGCGGCAACTATTAAGCGCTCAGAGGGTACTTGCCGTGAAGGCGGCGGCGGCGTATCGCACGGTATCAACCGAGGCGGCCTTAGTGTTGAGCGAATTATTGCCGGTTGATTATATGTTACAGGAAACCCTGAGCAGGAGACTGCTGTTCACCGGGCGAGGCGAGCATTTGCGAGAGGAACTGGACCTGGGGCGCGACGACATAGAGGGCATCGTGGATATGGGGGACATACATCCGGCCGACCGGGTCGGGATACCGTTCCGCGAAAGCAACGAGGACAACAACATCCGGGGCGCTCGTTGCTACACGGACGGATCAAGGACCGAGGACGGGAAAGCGGGGGCTGCCTTCGTCATCTTTAACCACGACGAAGAGGTCCACAGGGGGAAGACGCGGCTGACGGACCGGAGTTCCGTCTTTCAATGTGAAATGGTAGCCATAAGGGACTGCCTGCAGTATATATTGCGGCATGAAAACACATACCAGGGCTGTTCAATAATGTCGGACAGCCGATCGTCGCTACAGGCGCTGGCACATATGAGGCAGCCGACGGAACTCCAGGCGGAAGTGTGGAGGCTCGCGCGGGAGGCCTCCACCAGGCTGGGGACGACCTTCCATTGGGTGAAGGCGCACGCGGGGAACGCTGGGAACGAGAGGGCGGACGAGCTCGCGAAGGAGGCCACAGCGGAAGAAGGAGGACCCCTGGGGTACAACCTCTTACCTAGGGGCCTCGTAAAATCCAGAACGCGGGCGCAGTCCATGGCACGGTGGGAGCGGCGCTGGGAGGCCGCGAGTACGGGAAGACACGCGCGGTACTTCATCCCCACACTCAAGACCAGGCGGGAGCTAACTGTTACCCTAGACCGTCATACGGTCCAGTTAATCACGGGGCACGGGAACTTCCGGTCGTACCTGGTACGGTTCCGGAGAATACCGGAAGCAGAGGGCAATTGCGAGTGTGGGGCCCCAGAGAGCGCCGCACATGTACTGTTCGACTGCGGCATGGAGGCAGACAACCGGGCTAGGGCGGAGGGCAAGCTAACGATCGCGGGACTACGGTGGCCCAGGAACCTGGAGGAGGTCCAGGACATCGCCGGGGAGGACAGCTGGTGGAAGGCGCTCACCGAGTTTGCGGGGAGGGTCGACCGATTGCGAATCCAACGGGGGGGCGCGCTACGGGAACGTGAAGTGGCGGGTGCAGGGGAGTAACGGGGGGCGGATAAGTGAAATAGTGCGGCAAACGTGCTACCAGTGCAAGTGCATGCGACCATTAGATTTAGAGACTGAACCAGGACAGCGTGGCTTAATTTTTCTTTCAGGGCAGTTTTAGGTAGCATTGTTAAACGAGGCTAGGCTAAGCTAAAGTTGTAAATGTTAGGCTTGAAACGTGCGGCAGTGATTAGATTACAGACTGAACCAGGACAGCGTGGCTTAATTTTTCTTTCAGGGCAGGATTAGGTAATATTGTTAACTGAGGCTAGGCTAAGGTAAACATGTAAATGTTAGGCTTGATTGTGCGGAAGTGATTTAGGTTAAAGACTGAACCAGGACAGCGTGGCTTATTTTTTCTTTCAGGGCGGCATAATTAATAAGTGATTTCATGTTATTGTGTTATTTTATGTATGTAATTAGTTCATTCATTCATTTATTTATTAGTGCTTCATGTTTTTTCCCATGGGTTTTTCATGTTTTTTATGTTTTCAGGTTTCACTTCGTTCATTTTCAAATTATGTTTCATGTTTTCCCATGGGTTTTTCATACAATCATGTTTCATGTAACTGAGGATTTATCTCGTAGGTTTTATTTCATTAATTATTATATGCCTTCATGTTTTCCCATGGGTTTTTCATGCTTTCCATGTTTTCAGTTCGTTCATTTCACTTATGTTTTAATGTTTCATGTTTTCCCATGGGTTTTTCAGGCTTTCATTGTTCAGGTTATTTGCGGACTTATCTGTATGTTTACTTTAATTCAATTTATTATTTATTATATAATTATTTATTTATGCTTCATGTTTCCCATGGGTTTTTCATGCTTTCTTGTTTCATTTCGTTCAATTTTCATTTGTACACAATCATGTTTTTTTTCCCATGGGTTTTTCATGTTTTCCGATCTTACGTTACTTGTATGTTTAATTCATTCACTCATTTGTGTTTTCTTTCTAATGTTAAATGTTTAGTCATAGGAATTTAGAATTAACACGGGCCAATTGATATAAATGATGCAAGACGGTGTAGTACCGCAAGGTGGAACACCAGGATGTAATTATTACGACTAATAAATTGTATGTCTTAAGTTACCAACGCCTTTCATGGTATCCCATAAGCGTCGATTTAGGCGCTTTAACTCCACGTTTGGTTCATCCCACAGCGCCAGTTCTGCTTACCAAAAATGGCCCACTTGGCACTCTGATCCGATCTCGCGGCTTCAAACTTACGTGTTTAAGCAAGCCGGAGATCTCACCCATTTAAAGTTTGAGAATAGGTTGAGGCCGTTTCGACCCCAATGCCTCTAATCATTCGCTTTACCGGATGAGACTCGCAAACTGCGAGCGCCAGCTATCCTGAGGGAAACTTCGGAGGGAACCAGCTACTAGATGGTTCGATTAGTCTTTCGCCCCTATACCCAGTTCCGACGATCGATTTGCACGTCAGAATCGCTACGGACCTCCATCAGGGTTTCCCCTGACTTCGTCCTGACCAGGCATAGTTCACCATCTTTCGGGTCCCAGCGTGTACGCTCTGGGTGCGCCTCTTCTCGCAATGAGAACGAGACGCCCCGGGAGTGCGGGGCGGGACTAGTGTTCCCGCCCATCCTCCCTAGGCGCGCGCGAGGCGCGCCTTCACTTTCATTTCGCCTTTAGGTTTAGCACAGAATCCCAATGACTCGCGCACATGCTAGACTCCTTGGTCCGTGTTTCAAGACGGGTCCTGAAAGTACCCAAAGCTATAGCGTCGCCGACGGACGTGATCCGGGTCTGTCCGAGATCTCCGCCGCTAACAGCCGGACGGTCCCGAAGTCGGTGCGGAGCCCGAACTTGCGAGACTTCGCCGCGCTTGCGACGGGCCGAACGCCTACGAGAGGCGGCCCCACGTCTCTGCCATACCGTCGAGCGTGCCGGCCGGGACACCGCGTCGGTCCGTACGGA
>JABXWE010064552.1:0-13302 GCA_014611495.1 Limonius californicus
TTTTCTTTTAGCGAAAATGTGGAGACGCCAAGGTAATCTAGGTAGCTATCTATCCATCTAGTATTTGGCTGTGTCCGTATTTGATTTCCGTTCAGTGTAACAGTAGGACAATTTTCTTTCTTCGGGGCGATGGTGACATGTGTCAATTTGTTTTCATTAGTCTTTATTCGCCATTTGCTTAATAGCCACTGTTCGAACCACCGATTTAGGTGATTTTGTAGGTTCCAGGTTGCATAGATAGAATCTTGGTGTGAAGTTAGGATCATCGGCATTTGTTGCTGTCATTGATGAATTAATTTTTGGTAGGTTCACTACGTACAGTGAGTATAGTGTAGGTCCCAAAACACTACCCGGTGCTACTCCAGGTATGATAAGATATAGTTTGGTGTATGTTTCTTGGTAATTTACTTGGAATGTCTTGTCCAAGAGGTATGATTTTAGAAGGAAGTAAACAGATTGCGGAATTGTATGTTTAAGTTTGTGTAGTAGGTAACCCTAAATGCAATATTTTGATAAAAGTTTGACTTATACTAACAAAACCAAATGAGCAGAATCTTTTCCATTCCATACCATTGTTGATTGTTTTAACAATTCGATGTATTTGTTTTATAGTTCCGTGTTCCTTTCTGAATCCGAATTGATGGGTAGGTATTTGCCTGTTTTCTTCTATAATGACAGTTAGTCATTTGAGTATTATTTTTTCCAGAACTTAAGATAAAATTGGAGGAGGCTTATTGGACGGAAGTAGGTAACCTCTCTTGGATTTTTACCTGGTAACCCACTGTTTATTTAGTAGGCAATAAATTCTTTTTAATACCAAATATTTGTTATGGTATATTCAACAATTATGCATTTAATTAGTGGTTTAATTAAACCAACTTGCGACTTAACCGATAGGTATTTGTTCTGGCTGATCAGTGCGAAGAATCCTGTATAATGATGCTTTTGTACGCTAGCGATTTAGAAAAGTATGTTTGACAAATTTTCGTAAAATTAGTAATGTCGTTAAAAATACAGTGGTCGGTCGAGAAAAGTTATAGATAAAGTTGTTGTAGCAGCGACTGAAATAATGGAGCTACACACTTCTATTCGCCTTTTATCGCAACAGATAAACTTCTCTGGGAGGAACATGTCATAAGATGTTACACAATAATATGCACTTCTTCTATCCATAGTTAACGACAGTTTATGAATTGTTACCGCACGGTAGTCCCGCAGGGCTAGAATTCTGTCACTGGTTTTTGAATGTGTCCTACACCATCGAGATGTTTGAAGAAATAAATAACACGTTATAATTTGGACAACGCATTAAATGGTGCTAGACGAAGAGTTTAGAAATGTATTGAAGCAGATGATGAACATTTTGATCTTCACTTATAACGAAAATAATACAGTTGGTGTTTATTTATTTATTGTTTGTGATGGAAAGTTTAATAAACAGGCAACCCGTTTACCACAACCTTTATGGGTTTCCTCACTCGGGTCTTCAATTTACACTGTAAAGAGATGTTTATGAACATGACAAACTTCAACCACTTAAATTTTCGAGGATTCGTTAGAATAGAAGAATATAAATAGAATAAAAAAATGCTGTTGATGACGGTGGTTTAAGAATAATATAAAGTTTGGAAAAACTCCTCATCACCACAATAGTTAGGACACCTAAATATGTATTTCGGCAACTACATCTTCAGTAGGAACTTAAATTAACTAAAGTAACTTGGTTGAGGAATACCTTTAGACATAGGTCATTCACCAAGTGAACATTTCAAGTCCAATAGTATATATAGAATTTAAAAAAAGATGCCAAATTAAGATATCACTGAATTACAGACGAGATTATCGAGGTAGAGAAAAATGCGAAGTCAGAACCGAGATTACCCTAATCCATAAAAGATATACCGGCGGGCGGAAAACAGGACTACTTCAATATTATCGAACGTAGTGCATGGAATTTGTTCGACACTGTAGTGAGCAATAAAAAATTTAAAACAATATACACTGAAGTTCATATATGTTCATTTCGAGAAGCCAATATAAAGGCGTACCAGTCAACCACAGCGCCTACATTTCTAAGGAATCATCGAGAAGGCAGGCTTAGTTTTGCCCGTATCCACAACAATTGGACGACGGAGCAATGTCGTGCTGTATTCTTTGCGGATGAGTCGAGATTTTGTTTATACGGTGCTGATTGTCAAGATCGAGTGTGGCCAAGACCAAGGGAACTCTGCGCACAGTGCAATTTCTCTCATCTCGTCAGTTTTCAGAGAGGGTCTTTGATGGTTTGGGCCGGAGTTAGTCTTCATTGATGAAGGTTCATTAACAGTTCGATATGTGGCAGATATCCTCCAAGATCATGTGGTCTCGTATGCTCTATTTATAAACGGGGCTTTTATTCTAACGCATGATAACGTTCGGCCACATTCAACCAGAGTTGTCTTCATAAAGTAGAACTAAGAGCCATGAAATGGCCTTCTCTTAGTCTGGACTTGAATCCGGTAGAGCACGTCTGGGGTAAGCTTTGGAGAAGCGTCAGCAGCTGAATAACCTTACCTAGTATGTTGGAAGAACTTCAAACAGCTCTTGCAGATGAATGAAACAACATTCCCCTAGAAACCATTCAGAAGATACGAGAGTAGTTAATCAATTATTGTCCCTACTACAGAAGGCATTGGCCGACACATGAATATTTTTTTTCCTTGAAACTTCAGTTATTGACATTAATATATGCCAAGTTTCAGGTGCCCATCTTCTTGTTTATAAAAGTTACACATTTAATATAACTGCGGTGCTGGTGATTTAGTTGAAACGGAAAAACTCGAGACAAGGGTTGTGATCAAATACCTTTTTAAGAAGGGTTTATCACCGTAGGAAATTTATAATGAGACGTCTGGAGTGTTGGATGATTCTCTCCCGTGATATTAAGTAACTAAGAATTGGTGCCGGGATTTCAAATTAGGAAGAAAATCGTATCATCACTGGACCACCAAAAACTGTGGTTATTCGAGAAAATATTGATTTGGCCCATGATATGGTACGGAGTGGTCGGAAAATTACAGTAAAATATGTTGTGGCTTTTCCGTTGGACGTGTCGAGAAAATTTTGCACGAGGAATTTGGTCTGCGCACGATGGATACCGAAAATATTGTAACCTGATCAGAAGTTCCGTGTGACTTCATCAGCCGGAAAGATAATGGCAACAGTGTTTTGTGACTCTGAGGAAGTTCTTCTTGTTGATTTTTTACCACGTGGTCACACAATAACGGGAGACTATTACGCAAACCTCATACCAAAAGTTCATGCGTCTATAAATCAAAATAGGCATGGAAAATTGAAACACGGCGTTCTGTTCCACCAAGACAATGCTCCCGCTCACAAGAGCTGTGTTTCTATGGCTGATATCTACAATGCTGGTTTTAAAATTTTTGAACAATCCCTATAGTCGCCAGATCTACCCCCAGTGACTTCACCTGTTCCCAAAATTGAAAGAATATCTTCGGGAACTCATTTTTCGGGCGGTGAAGCGGTGATGGCTGCTGCGAATGAGTGGTTTGCAGTGCAGGACAAAAAGTTTTTTCTGAAGGTCTTCAACATCTGTATCATCGTTATACTAAGTGTGTTGACCTTTTAGGGGATTATGTTGAGAAATAAAGTTGTTTCAAATGCCTAAGTAATTTGTTTCTCTATCAGGGACAATAAATGATGAACCACCTTCGTAATCACAGGAATGAATGCAAGAATGCAAGGAGTTATATGGGCAAAAGGAGTTAACACTTCCTATTAAAACTCCAAGAAGACTTTTGGGTTGCGTTATTTAGTTTATGTTTCCTTTAATTTTCTTCTTAGTTGTAAGAATGTTTTTTACATAAAAGTCGTAGCCTCATACAAGAGATCATACTATTTAGGTTGTTAACAAACCAGACAGGTAGCTATTGGTAGTTTGATATAGTTTCCAACATGTATAATATCATGAATCTGAAAATATATGGATATTTTTAAGTGGCTCGCGTTTTTTTCTCGCCCGTGTAGAAGGATTCATATAATTGAGAGACTTTTATTTATTTAATTACCAGCTTGCACGCCGACAAACATAACATTCGCACGTTTTTTAAATGAAATGTGCCTAATCCGCGCGCAGTGGATCCATTTAATTGTCTTCTCGCTTTTCTCCACGGTGTCATCAATGAAAGTAAATTCGCCGCGTCCGGATGCGATCCGAGAAAGTTAAACAGCCAAGCTCTAAAGTCATCGTTTCTACGAATTAAGATGAAGATGATGGTTATGTGATTATGTGCGTTACTCTTAAGGAGCGACGTGTCATTTAAAGAAAGTGAAATTCTGGTTTTTCTTCTATGGCGGAAATGAATTCATTTCACGTAGACGCACGTAAAATCGGATTTAGTGCGGTTGATTTTTTGAACTTTATACTTGATGCGATTAAAAACGTAATTTACATTTTACAGCTCTGTTTGAGCTTTTTAAAGCTATGATGATATTTTATATGGTCTGCTAAATAAAGCAGTCGATTTAAATGGATTTCCTTTCGGTAGATAGCGGAAACAGTCGTTGTAATCGCGGATTACACAATTAGAAGCGCTTTATCTGTAACATGAGGAAATCATAAACCGTGTTTCCCGCTATTGTGTATTATTGAAATTTTTGCAGGAATTGGCGGTGAAGGTAAGACACGATTGGGTTCAATGAAACGAAACCGATTCGAATAATCTTTTCTGCAAAAAGTAATAAAAAATTCTTGGTTCAAAACCACTACAATTAGAAGAAAATAAATACAGATATTTTCAGATCTGTTATGTACTGAAAGTATAAAAGCTACGAGAAACATGTTTACCTTCACAAATATAAACAAACCTTTCTTCATGCAATTATTTAAAGTGACTTTTTTAACGATTACAATAATTACAGCAACGTTTCGAAATTATTTAAAAAGGCGGACTAGAAATATTGATCAATTTAAAATATTACATCTTAGACTCTCATCGCTGACCTATTTATTTACTTTTCCGTCATTAATGGCAATAATTTGACCACGTTTAAACAATTCGTCTTAATCAGTTTTACTTTCAGTTTCGAACACGAAATTTAAAAGTACAAGTACCATCTGTTGTCAGTTACATTTCTATTGTTGTAGGCATTCGTTTTATGTATATATTCTCATGGGAAAATATGGTTTAAGTCAGGGGAATAATTTAAAAGTTAAAAGAGATTAATTTTTCTCTGTTTTTACAGTTTTATTTTGGCATGTTATTTGTTTCTTTATCTTTACAACTTGTAGTAATCTTCCTAAATGTTTTGGTATATCTAATGTGGTATAATATCAATGACATTTAAAAACAGAAAAGCACCTGGGCCAGGGAGAATCCCAAACAAATTGATCAGAAGTGGAACGGATAAGATGTTTTAACTTCTAACAAGATTAACAGATCACATGGAGATGAAATTCCAATAAAATAGAAAACGGCATGGACATGACCCATACACAAAAAAAGGAAGATATATATGTAACAATTATAGAGCAATTGCAGTTTAAATAGCTTTAGTAAGATATACAGCAAAATAATCTGAAATCTAGTTGAAAAACAATACAAAGTCAGAGAATTAAAAAAAACAGAACGGATTTAGAGCGGGTAGGTCCTATTTAGATTATCTATTCACATTATCAGAAATAATATAAAAGAATTAGGCTATAGGAAGAGAATTCCACCTAGTATTGATAAATCAGGCAAAAGCATATGATAATGTTGTAGTTCAGAAAATGTGGGAGGTAGTACAGAGAAACCTAGAACATACTCTGGTTAAAACCGTATAAAACTTTTACGTAAAGCACATAGCCAAAGTCAAAGAGGGGCCGGAGTTAACCCAGCCATTTAGAGTAATGAAGACAGGGATGCCCACTGTCACCAACAACAACTGTATTTAAAGTTTATGTGGACAAGTATGGAAAAGGAAATGCAAGGAAAGGAGAATACTTATAGGAAAATAACAATATATATCCTACAATTCCCGATGACTAAGTGGTAATTGGTAAAGAAAAAGATGGCCCAGAGTATACGACCAGAAAACTACGGAAGAATATGAAAAATGGGGATTAATAAGTAATTGGGGCAATTAATAGCAAATTATGGAACAAGGATATAACAAGGAATATA
This sequence comes from Limonius californicus, assembly GCA_014611495.1. NCBI lineage: Eukaryota > Metazoa > Arthropoda > Insecta > Coleoptera > Elateridae > Limonius > Limonius californicus. The sequence continues at coordinate 6,168 of JABXWE010064552.1, forward strand.
AAAATCCAGATATACAATGCAATGATAAAAAGTATAGCACTACATGGAACTGAAGTACGGTAACTGACAGAACAAAACAAAAGTAAGTTGAGAGTATTAGAAATGGATTATTTGAGAACAGCTGCAGGGGTATTAAGAAACAAAAGAGTGACAAATAATACGATAAAGGAAATGATGGAAATCAATAGTGATATAGTTAAAAAACTGGAACGTAAACAATTGATATGGTTCGGTCATGTGCAGAGAATGGATGAGGAAAGAATACCTAAAATGGCAATGGAATGGAATCCATCAGAATGAAGAAGGCGAAGAAGGAACTGTACCAAGGAATACAAATAGCAGTGGAAAATAGGAATATACAGGAGAGTGAGTGAACAGATCTCTATGGAGAAATATTTTGCGAACCGGAAGGACAAGACCTATGACCCCGGAAAGAAAGAAAATGTCATGTAACAAACTTGTATATGTAATATTCTAAGTGTGAAGACGTTCCCGTTTAGTACATTTGCCAAACTTTTTTTTTGCAAGATTACGTTAGACACAAAACATAACCTAACTTTTCAAGTCAAGACTACATTAATCACTCTAAATACATACGGTACATGCGTTTTTTAGTAATTAAAAATTCTACTTTTTCAATTAGTTAGAGCAAATTGGATAACTGCTGCAATAATTTTTGGGATAATTGCTTTATACTAGGTAGGTATATGAAAAGAAAAAGTGTTTCTGTTAGGATTGTTTATCTGTATTTTGTGTTTCCAATTCTGTCGCATCACGTCACTCCCCTTGCTTAATAAGACTTATAATCTGTTGCCTTTTCTCAATTCGATACTATAAGTCTCAAATATTGACAGTTTACGAGATGCATGAATTATAAATTTTAATAATATCAAAGAGTTTGGACAATTTAAATAAATAATAAGAGTATTTTAATCCTACAAGTAAGCAGAAGCAGAAGTAGAAAGGAAGTTATAAGGTTTAATCTTGTGTTCTAGCATAACTTCAATTCGTATAATCCATCCCACTCTAAGCAAGTGCAGCGAAAAATTAGGATGTGGCTACACAGTTGGCAATATAAACATTTATAGTTAGGGAAACAACAATAAATTTGTTAAAGTGTGTTTCTGGGTTTTTAGTTAGACTTTTCTGGATGTATGTAGTTATATGAGGGCATATTATGCTCTTTGTATCTGGTATTAAAATTTCTAATTGTCTAGCCCACGTATACAGAATTACACTGAGAACAGTTTAATTTGTAAACGTCTGATTTAAAAATCCTGATTTTGAAGCAAATATGAGTGTCAAATATAATGAGGTTTGAAATTGTTTTTAATCTAGGTGATGATTTAAGGTTATGTGCACCAAATATTTTATGAGTATGTTTTAGAGAATGTATTGTTTGAAATATGGAATCATGTCATTTTATCGTGATTAGATGTTGTTAACTTGCAAAGGAATTAGAACAAGGTAACTGAGAGGAACTATCTAATGCAGTTATGGACAAAAAGGAGCTAATTAGAAATTAATTACAGTGAGGCCCAGATCATTAATTGAGCGGTAATGATTAGTTTTCGCATGATTCAGATCATGTAACAGCGTGAAATGAGTGTTTCCACGTTTCTTGCAATTCCCACAATGATATTTTTATCTCAACCTTAACAGTTTTAATTCTCAGTATCTACTATATACGGTATGGCCAAAATATGTCTGAGAAGAGTGCACCATGGGAAGTGAAACGCATGTTTAGACTTCATTCGGACATATAAACGCTACTTATCATTCAATATTAATAAGTAAATTTGTGTTTTGTATACTTTCCATAATGTATTTCATGGAGTTTGCAGAAAGTAAATTTAAGTTGTATTTTCAATTTCAAATTTGTCAACACCATTACGAATCTACGATTTAATTTGAGATTAATAAAGCAGTTAAAGAACTATTTTGTTTGTTTGTTTTATTTAACGTCGGCCTATTTGTGCTACTATGGCTAACCACCGACGCCAGGGAGCTATCCTACCACACCTGGAAATTTAGCCTGTTTGAGGGTTCTTTTGACGTGCCCAACAACACTTGGACACAGGGCCTACGATTTTACCTCCTATCCGAGAAGAAGGGCCATTTTAGCGTTCTTCGTCGCTCAGAAAAAATCCATCGATCTCGGCGTCCGTATTCGAACCCAGGACAGCTGCGTGAACCATTTTGTATGACAGATATTTTTGATTTTTTTAAATATCCTAATTCGCAATTTAAATAAGTAGCTGCGATTATGTGGAGTACCGTACTACGTAACTTCACCTGCTCTAACCCTACTAAACTATAATTAATTTTTTTACAAAATATATACACAAAATTTTGGAAAACATGTTTGCCAGGAAGCAGAATTTTGTAAGCATGCCCATGTATGTCAAAATTACGTTGACATCTATGGTAAAACTGTCAAAATAATCATCTGTTAGTGATAATGTAGAATTACATCAAGGTTTACATAACTCCGAATCGAGTTGATTTTCCTGCGTTTTTTGGTGTGGACAGAATTAGCGTCGGCGCAGCGGCGTAAACGCATGGTAAAACATTTACCACTCTGTAATCTGTGATCATTAATGAACACTAAACATTGCGTATTTGCGCATCGGTTAAGACGCCGAATCTGAACAAAATTCTGTATATTTTGGAGCATGAATGTATAGAACTCTATATGACACGACACATAATTTTCTACAAAATTTATTCACACAATTTTGTACAAAAGATTCTTCAAAATATGTATGAAGTGAACCAGAATTTTCTGAGAAATTCTGTTTTGTGAGCATGCCAAAATTACGTTGCCATCTATGAGAAAAACTGTCAAAATAATCATATGACTGTGGATAATGCAGAATTCTATAAAAGTTTCATTCATTCAATTTACATTAAGTGTAGGCAGGGTTAGCGTTGGCATGGTGGCGGCAAAACAATTACTTTTCTGTCCTCTATGGTCATGATGAACTCTAAACATTGATTGCTTGCGCAATACGTCGCAGATCTAAAAAAAATGGTGAAGATTTTAGAAGAGCAATCTACAAAATTATGTCATAAATTTTGCACACATAATTCTGTATGAGACGATGCAGAACCTGACGTTGACTTAGTTGCAATTAAATATGTATTAAGCGTATCTGCTTCGTGATCTAAAATTACTTATAGTACAACAAATACAAAGCAGCTCGTGTTTATGAACAGTATAATTGGCAATGCATTTACTAAATACCAGTGTTCTCGTAGGTTATACATTGTGAACCCACTAAATAATTCTTTTTTAAATCGTTCGATAGCGTATTGTTTGCCCTAAGTAGGTTAATTAGATAAGAGATGCAGTGCAGAGAAAGATGAGCAAAGAAAGTGTTTTGTATGTGTGTGTGTATATAAACTTCATTCAGAATCCTTTCACCGATTGTTTTTAAGAATAGCCCCGCACCTTTCCTTTTTGACCCAGTAGAGCGCATATACATAATATATAATATACTAATCAACCAAGAACTAAAGTACTCTAGATAAGTACTTGTTGACATTTCCAGAACTTGACATTTTTCGTTTCTTACGTATGATTGCTTCCTTCTGCGACTATAATTTGTGAAATGTTATAAAACACTGTTGCTACATAATTAAATATCAGCTTTGAAGGTATTACCAAAGATTTGAATGTAACTGTTTGCAGGATATAAAAGACAAGAAAACTTCAGTAATCATGCAGTACTATGATAAAACATTCTTTTTTCCTTTTGTTACCACGCTATTACCATAGTCAGAACCAATTCTAGGATCAATGGTTTAAAAATAAGCATTAAACGAAATTACAGGTAATAATCGCAGACAAATATCTATATCGTGTCCAAGATAATTAATTTTGTTCTACAGTTTAATTTAAACAATTTCCAAATAGAAAATAGCCAAGAAGTTTACCAGTCAGATAATCAAATATATTTAAAATCCCTGTACTATCTCATTTATGATTTGTAAAATTTAATACTCATGTCTTGCTTCTTGTGCCTAAATGACTTCGGTAGATTTAGTGTACTTATACCAGATTAAAATTAAAAATTTGATATGGTGTACCAAAGTTCCGACTCACTCCGTATATAATTAAAAATCAAATTCTTGTATTATCGAAATTATATCTAATTCTAAAACTTAGATTTTCATAATTCTTTTGTCAAATCAAAACTTAAGTATTTAGTGACGTGTAACGAAATCCCGAGACACTCTGCAATGAATTAAAATCAAACCCCCTGTATTATCTCAATTTTGATATCTAAAAGTTAATAACCATCTCTTTCTTTGTTTTCACAGACTTGGTGTACTTCTACCAGCTCAAACTTAAAAATCCGGTAGAAAGTATCCAAGTCTTGCATCACTAGGTATATAACTAAAATTCAATCTTGAATTTTCGAAATGATATCTGAAACTCAGATTTACTTATTCTTTTTCCAATTAAAAAATTAAAGAATTAGTGAGCTGCAGTGAAATCCCGAGACACTCTGTAATCAATTAAAAATAAAACACTCTGTATCACCTTAATTATGTCATGTAAAAGTTAATAACGATTTTCATTCTTATAGGCAAATAACAAAAAATATATCTCCTATGGTGTGTCTGGATCCCCACAGACATTCTGTAATTATACCACCAAATATTTTAAAAGTGTTAGGGTGTACCAAAGTGCGGACTCACTAGGTATATAATCAAAAATTAAATCTTTTGTTTTCGAAATTATATGTACACTTAGATTCACTTTTTTCCTTTGTAGCTAAAAGTCCCCAAAAGTTTCATTTATACCAGTTCAAAAATTAAAGAGATAATGAGAAGTAAAACAGAGACACTCCATATGCAATTAAAATTCAAACCCCGGTATTATATTAATTATGAAATATAAAGGTTCCGCCAATTTCTTACTTTTGTAGCTAAATAATCTTGACCGAATTTCCTTTATAATGGCCTAAAATTAAACACGTGTGATGTGCTACAGTCTTGAGTCACTCTGTATATAATGTCAACTCAAACCTTTGTATTATTTTAATTAAGATATGTAAATCTAGACCATTTTTTTTCGTAGCTAAATAATCTCTACGATTGTATGTATACCAGTTAAAATGTTAAACCTGGTTGGGTGTGCGGAATTATTGACGCCCCTGTATTTTATTGGAATATTATTATTGAAAAAATTAGATTAATGATATTCAAAACAAAAAAATACTACAGACTAATAATTAATACGCGGCGTGCTTTACTTACATAACTTCCTTCACATACAGAGTGTCCCATAAACAAGTTCGCTAAATTTAATGATTCTGTGATTAATACCGCGTCTATAATATCGAATAAATGCAGATCAGATTTAATAAGTAACTTGTTTAAGTGAAATTCGTAATTATGTTGGAAAGTTAATTACTAAAATATGATGTACACATTCGTAAAAATTAAATTGGAAATTAAGATTGTAAAAGTATTTAAACGAGCAAGGAGAAGGCAGTTTTTATATAACAAAAAATCAATAATATATATGAAATTTACAATTTTAAACCAAAACACCAAATAAAAACTTAACAAAACAAATTAATTTTATAATAAAGTATTCCATACTACAATTACCGTCTGTTTCGGATTTAGTAGTGACCTTAGAAATCACTATTCATTTTTAAGATACCCTGTACATAAATGGAGATGTGGAGACATGAGAAAGTCACTACTTACCCTGAAGGCTACTGAAAATATAACGTTTGCATTATTTTAAAGTTAAATCAAAACTGTTACGTAGTAACGTAGTTACTGGTCGAGTATGTTCTGGCTTCAGGCTTATACAAGGTCCTCTGAAGCTTGGTACACCCTACTAATTTTATTTATGTTTAATGCGGTCTACGTTTAATATTGTAAGGAAAATTGTCCTTATCTCGTTCTTTTAAGCAACATTTAAGCTTTTCTACGAAAATAAATAAACGTTTAGCAGCCATATATTTCAATGAAAGTTCGTTCTGCCCTTTAGGTAGAAAACTGCTGATTTCAAATAAGCTGTTTGGATTACGTCATAATCCTGTGACATATGTCTTTTATTGTTTTATTACAATGTGTAGAAAGTAGTAAAATACAAGGTTAGATGTAGGTCACTGTTAGGGAAAATGTTATAGTTGACTGATGTTGGTATCTACTTACAGTAGCAAGGCGGCTTGTTTAATCAATTTTTGTACCATAAGAATTAAGCGTCAGCCATGAAACCACAACAACATACAAGAATAATATACTGAAAACAGATATATAATGAGGCTGCTGCATTACGTGACTCTTCTTCAGTTTGGTGTACAAACTAAGCAGAAGCATATTTCAAATCTATTCATCCACCAAAGTATTTGGTAAGGCATTTTTTTGGTACTGTCGACTTTTCTTAGTCTGTCTTACACCATATAGTTCAGTGAATATGAGGTAGCGTAAGAAGAGGTGAAGAAGTTGAAAATCTAACAAGTTCTCTTGGTACATCAAACTAAGATTTGATTTCAGCTGCATAAGCTTTTTAAATTTGAAGATCATAAGTAATTGTAGGTTATGTTTTTATCATAAATAAAACCACATAGAGGGTGTCAATTTAAAAACGTACAGTGTGTTAATATCTTTGGAAGTAAAAGAGGTGTTGAAAATTTCTAGAAACCCTTTCTACAACATGGAGGGCGATTGATCATGACTCAGAAAATAACTTTCCTCATTCAACCTCTTAACATCTAACCCCCAAAACAAATTTCAAAAGACAACACCCACTTTGTGATACGTCATTGAAAAGCACTTATAAAATGCTATTCACTAGTGCTAAACATTTTTTGACCTTATTCGTTTCGGAAAAATTAAGAAATATAAGTCAGAAGGTTCAGAACCAATTTTAAGTGATTCCATTGAAAAAAGTTTAATGGGGTCAACATCTGGAGATCTTAGGGGCTATTCTATTTTTCAGAAACGAATCAGACAAGAGAAATGTTTGCTACTGTTAAATAGCATTTTGTAAGGGCATTTCAATGAGGTGTCATAAAGTGAATGACACTGTTTGAAATTTTTTGTTAGGGTAAATTTTTTTTTTTTCCCACACATTCATACTACCGTTCCCCCCCCGGAACCGCTT
>JABXWE010064559.1:0-12807 GCA_014611495.1 Limonius californicus
TATAAGCCAAATTAGTTGAAGACTGTACCTAGGAAGGTTTTTGTTAGGTTTGTTTGATAATTTGTGTTATTTGTGTGGATATATTTGTGTTTGATTAAATTTTGAATTTTTAGGTTATGAGGTAGTATTTAGTTATTTACTTCGAATAGATTGGATTTATAGGATGTTTATGTGTTGCTTAACTTGTGTTGTAATCGTAGAATTGTGTTATATGTGTTTTTATTAGGTATATCAATAATTTTAGTTTAATTAACAATATTTTGAAAAATGTAAAATTTGTGTAATTTTGAATATTGGCTTGTGGGATGTCTATTTATAGATATTAATTCAGGGATTCTGAATCTGGAATTAGTTTTTTGATAGGTTTAGGCATAAGCTTTCTATCCATAATTTTAAATTTATTTATTAACGCTTCACTAGTTTTTGTTTTGAAAATTCCGTTCTTCATTTTATTATGTTACCTGGTTACGATTCGATTTTGTCAGAATTTCAGAGGTATCTGGCAGAAAATAATTGCTTCAGTACCTATATGGCCATCGAACTGGGTGCACGCTTTTTTCTTATCAGTGCTTAAATTTTATTGTTATGTAACTTTGAATCTCAAAAATGAGGTTAAGTTTGTTTGTTTATGAAATGTCAAAGTGAATTATATTACTACAACTATAATTGTGGGTCAATAATTACAAATGTGTGTGTATAATAATAATAAATAAGTTACCATATTTAAATTGATTCAAGTGTGTTTTCTTTAAAAATTTAACTGAAAAGAAATGAGCATAAAAATAAAATTTCTTTTATTCATTCATTTAATATAATAATAAAAACGTATAAAAAAGAACTTACCGTAATTAAATTGGAACATTTGAGTGTAATTAATACAGTGCTTCTGAGATTTATTCCACTAAACTTTAAATTTGCGTACTGGAAGCTGACATTGCGAAGTTCAACGAATCCGGCTAATACAATGGAACTCTTCAACGTAGGAAATAAGAATGTACAGATCAGCAGTTTTCGGAGAATTGGTGCCTAAATTGCCGCAAACGGGACTGGATTTTCAAGATAAGTTCAAAAGTTATTTATGTACTGATGATATTATATGTTATATTTGATTCATATAAACCTATCTAAATTAGGGAAGCCACGTATTCACTTTATCCTGAGAAATTAGAGTCAATTTAGATGCTATTGTATGTCAATTTAGATTTATTAATTTTGAAAGAATTCAAAATTTGGCGCCCAACGAAGTTATATAATAATAATTATTATTTATAAGTAAAAATACATAGCAATATATATATATATTGCCGTGTATTTTTAATTTTAATAGATGATTTATATTAATTATTATCATATAAATATTAACAAAAGTAATTTTGAGTTGGGCGCCAAATTTGAGTTTTCTCAAATTAAATAAACATAAATTAATATACCAGCATCTAAATAGACTCTTAAAACTCAAGGTAATATGTTTCGTGGCTTCACTGATTTAGATAGCTATTTATGCAGCAAATATACCACATAATATTATAAATACAAAATTAAATTTTAACTTAGCTTGAATATCCAGTCCCTTTGATGGTAATGTAGACACCATTTCTTCTTAAAAACCGCAACATCTGCATATATCCGCTTGACGGCCTCGTTGTCTAGACTGGAATCAGTTGATTTTGAATATGACAGCACCAAGTTCTCTTTATTTGATGGTTTGTGAACTTAAATCATTAAATCACAGAAGCACTGTAATTGTCCACTTGAATGTCTGAATTTATTAAGGTAAGTCCATTAATTCTGTTTTAATATCTTTGAATTATAATTTTTTTTATATAAGTTATTATTAGTAAATTTCAATATTATTCCCTTATCTTTCCAGAAGAATTCCACAAAAGAAACACACTTCGATTGTTTTAATCAAGGTAACTTCTTTTATTATTATTAAAACACAATTCTTATCACAATTAACATTTACTAATAGTTTGAAATTTTTGTACACAAAGCACATAACCCAACTTAATTTTCTTTTTAAGGTTACGCCTCTTTTAACAATAAAATTAATATGAGCGCTTAATGTAATTACATACGCTTTGATCGATGGCCATAAAGGAACTACCTTCAAATATTTCTGCCAGAAACCTCTACAAAAACTAACAAAATAACATCGTTACTTAGCAATATCTTGAAACAAGGACAAAATCAAAAATTTCACGAGAATTTCAACCAATCAAAATCAAGTACAAAAATTATCTAATTTGCATGAAAATCTTATAAACTAAATTAATTTTTTTATAACTAAATTTACATAAAAACAACTTTCATCAATGTATTCCTCACATTAAAATACACATTATGACACCAAACAAGGCAAAATTCTGTCAAGGTTACCTAATCAAATTAATTTTACAATATTCATTAAAAAATTACATAATTAAATTACATACTAATATTTACTAAATATAACACCAGGTTTTTCCCCAACACTTATATAGCTCCAAATCCTCATATATTCTTCACCAAAGAATTGTTATAACATAAGAAATACCAAATCTAACCTATAAACTTTAGAATTTATATTCAAACATAATTATCATAAATAAACAACATAAATCAACAAAGAAACTTAATAAAAACCTTCCTAGAGATAGTATCAAACTTATTTGGCTAACATAAAACATTTTGCATCAAAATTATATACATTTCAACGATAAACTTAAAATAACAGTTATCTTTGAGTTTTAGGGCTCTGGTACAGTCCAAAAAGACCCACATCATCGTCTACAATGAATATTTAGTCATACATCAGGATTTCAAAAAGTCAAACACTGCAAAAGCTCACTCGGAGTACATATTTCATAAACCGAAGTATCGTACGAAGGATCGAAAACACTTTTTACATAAAACAGGTTTATAAATACATTTTTAACTATAATTTAACATTAATTATTATAATTTACGACATTATTAATCTATCTAGACTATATTTCAGGTTCAAATATGGATTATAGTTATAATAAATATCCTTTTTAATACATAACAGTCCTTCCGAAGGTATTTTAGTGTAGTTTAAGGCATGTTAAAGACATTTAACAAATAGTTAATAATAATTACATTAATTTAATATAAATATCATGGCAATATATATATCTCAAGGTTTCTCCAAGTCTTACATAGTATCGATATGAATTTTGAGATGCCCTGTATATATTGCGAATCAACTGAGTGTAAAATTGTAAATTATAACAATGAAGTCGCTAATGAACGCAAATGAGTGTGATGTGATCGCTGTGACAAAAGGAAATTGGAAATAGCTGCGGTCAACGGCATCAGTTTGTAATGGAAAATATTATCAAAAGAGAGATTTCTAGAATACCAATAAGCGTTTCTGGCACGCAAGTGATCACGTCCAATATCATTTGTTTCACTAGGGATTAAATCATGCGAAACGCTAATATTTCACCGCCTTTTGACGCTGTGGATGTTAAAAGAAGCGAATTTAAAATATATGAACCTCGCAAAATTTAAATTCTCCAAAAATAGGTTTAAAATTGGGGGCTCGACTGAAATAATAAATCGCGATAGTGGTTTCCATATATTATCAATTATAGTCCTAGCACGCGTAAGGATAACACGCACTGAGGCGTGTACAGAGATACGATCTGAACAAACGAGACACGAAGAAATAACAAGGAATAGGAAATTGGAAGCGAGGCCAAAAATACAGCAAATATAGCGATAAACCGATGTGCGAAATTGAAGTTCCCACAAGAGTCCAAAAAAAGCTTATCGTTTATTTTAATAGTGTGCGAGCAAACACAAGGCGTTTATGTTATCGGGAGATCTTAAGTGTAAAATTCCGAAATTCAGAGTTACATATATGTAATTTAATTCTATGCGGACGTCTTATTTTCTTAAACAACTATATTTATTCAAATTATTATTTATCTGTCTGTGTCTGTTATTAAGGCGTAACACGTCAGTAAGGACTTAAACTATCTGAAGAATGAGTGCAGATTATGAAAATTGTTTAAAGCTTTAGAATATTTAGTTGTTAGCAGCTTCAGTAAGTATTTCAGAATTGCGTCTGAAAGATATTGGTATTTTCTTAAATCCCCAGGTGTTTCAAACAAAGTTTGTTTTGCTGAAGGAAGTTTTGTAGCTGTTTTAGTTTGTTTGTTGTTTTTAGAAAAACTGCAAATTTTTAGTTTAAGTAAAGGTCGGAAAGAATTTTGTTGAGAAGTACCTAAACAAAATATTTAGAAAATTATTCACGGGTGGTAAAACTATTCGCGCTCTTACCTTTATTGAACGTAATCGTTTCTCTTTAATATTGCGTTGAATGATGTGATGGTACGTTTAGCTGGTATGTGTTTTTGCACAATAGGGCTGGTTACCACGTTGGTGCGCAACCGTGCTTAACCTGCTGACGTTATGGTGTATGGAGTGTATAGGGCTACAGGGGTGCCGCGAAAATATTCCAATATTAGACATCTTTGGCAACAGTAATGGATCCAGAGGATGAATAAAAATTCAATGACTTATGTTCGCGATCCCTTGTGACACAAAACTAGTTTCTGTATAGGATAGTAATATTTAGTTTTTTTTTCTATATCATTTGTATAATAATTATTTTATTGATATTGATATTTATTTATCGAACATTTTCGGTACTCGGTGTTCGGATTAGTATTGCATCTCTGCGGCCTTGTTTTATCGAATATCGACCCAACGTAATAGTGTGGTGGTTAAGTTAACTCTTAAAAGTTGTTGTTCTAATTACACTAAAAATGGACAAGTTTTATTGATCTTGAATAAGCAAGATAGTACTGAAAATAAAGAGAACATACAACAAACTAGTGCTTGGGCTGTGAGCAATCGCTAATATCGTAAATATGAAGACAGTTATTTGGATTTTGGCTTTACATCAACAAATGGCAACTATGAAGAGACACCACAGTGTGTATTGTGTCTGAAAGTTTTGGCACCAGAGTGTATGTTTCCAAGTAAGTTAAGACGCCACTTAGGAGCCAATCATTCAATCTTTGTTGGTAAACCTCGCAACTTCTTTATCAGGAAGTTAAAGAATTAGAACAACAAAAAGGTACCTTTTCTAAGTATTTATCAATTGTACTAAACAATGCTTTGCTCATCATATAAGGTTGCATATAGATTTTCGAAGTGTAAAAAGTCCTATACCATCGCAGAACAACTAATTTTACCGGCTGCTGTAGATTTGGTGAATATTATGATCGGCAAGTCTGCGGGGAAACTGCTTTCAAATGTGCCTTTGACTAACAATATCATCAGTCGCAGAATTCAGCACATGGCGGAGGATCTCAATAATCAATGAATTGAAAAATTAAAAGGAAATGAATTTGGGTTGCAGCTGGATGAGGCCACAGAGAATAACAAGGATGCACACTTGATTTGTTACGTACGGTTGTTAGACGGTAATTCCATTGTGGAGGACCTTCTCTTTTGTGAAAATATCACTGCAAGTGTTGTAGTTAGTGTTTGTACTGATGGTGGTCGTTCGATGTCCGGCCGTTATGGAGGATTGCAGGCGTTTATTCGAAACAAGCTCCGGATTCAGTGTGGACCCATTGCATCATTCACAGAGAAGCACTCGCATCAGCGTATTTGAATCCTTCACTGAATCTAGTCTTATAACGTATGGTGAATATAGTAAACTATTTAAAAGACCGGTCAGTCAAAGCAAGGGTTTTCAAAAAATTGTGTGAGGATATGGAAGCCAAATGCGCGTCTTTGTTGTACTACTGCCACTCACGATGGCTCTCTCGTGGCAATGTATTGTCTCGTATGTTTCAATTACGGCAAGAAATATACAGTTTTCTTGAAGAAGAAAAACACGAGTGTGTCAAATATTTTGTGGAAACGGATTTTTTGGTTAAACTGGCATACTTATGTGATATCTTTGAAAAGTTAAATGCGTTAGGACGCAACATGCACATTTCAAATTGACCGAGAAGATTTCAGCTTTCAGAAAAGAACTACAATTACGGAAAAGAAAAATTAATGAAGGTGGTATCAATGATTGTTTTCTCTTGTTGCACTAGTTTGTAACCTCCAATGAAGTTGATTTGTCTTGCAATATAAAATCTGTTTTTGAAGATCACCTATCACAGCTTATCAAGTGGTCCGAAAAATACTTTCAAGCAGATAATATCAACAAATTCGCGTGGATTCAAGATCTATTTAGAGCAAAAGCTCCATCTGAATTTACTTCTTTAGAAGAAGAAAATCTTATTGAGTTGTCTTGCGACAATACATTGAAGGCAAAATTTGGCAGCATGGAACCTACTTACTTTTAGATATCAGTAAGAGATGAATATCCGCTACTAAGTGGTAAAGCTCAACGAACCTTGATTCAATTTGCAACGTCTTATTTGTGCGAAGCTGGGTTTTCGGCGGTCGCTTCAATAAAGAGTAAATACTGTGGGAACATTAACGTGGAACAGGAAATGAGGGTAGCTGTATCTCGTTTGATTCCGATATTTGAGAATTTGTGTAGTGGGCAAGAAGCTCATCCATCACATTAATTATTTTAATGATAAGTCTGTTCAATAAATTGTTTGTGAATTTGAAGTACGTGTTCCATTTATTATTATATTTTTAAACTAACCTAACCGCATCAACTGCGCGCTGCAACTGCGTTAGTTAGACCAATGTTTTGACTTAGGGCGCCGCGGAATAATTCTGATTTATTAAGGGCACCGGGAATCGAAAAAGTTTGGGAACCACTGGTATAGGGCCTTGTTATTTCTCTATTGTGAACGTAGCACTAATTTGTATCACAATAGCAAATGGTGACCGGGATGCTGTACTGACCACATAGGGAATTTAAAACATTTTTGATCCCTAGGGGGAAACCTGTAGACTATTACACCCAATGTTTAACTGTTTTAGCACTAAGCCATCCCAAACATTTTTTGCCTTCTTTCGCCGATGTTGGGCATAATGCTGGTTTTTTCCTCATGATCCTGCCATATTTTCTGCGACTGTATTTATTTCTATTCTTGTTGCTATATTGGTTCTTCTTTCGTGGTTGCTGCCACTATTGCTGCCTTTGTATCTCCTCCAGGCCGGCTTAGGTTTTCACCGTACCTTTTTATGTTGTTGGAATTCGTGCTCGTATGGCTCCAACGGTAGTTATTGTTTGCGCTATTTATGTCTTGGTACTTACACCTTTAGCTGTCACCGTGGCTTGTCTTATTCTTGGAGACATTCTGTTTTCATTACTTCGCATTCAATTATTACTCTCACAATTTGTGTTCCTCCATTTTCTGTATATGTTCTCGTTTTTTCTGCATCTACGTTATCTTATTTTTCTTGCGTTCTTGTTCCTATTCGTTCTCATCAGCTGCTGTTCGTACTATTTCTGTGTTTGCATCTTTTCACTGTGCTGTTTTCTGTTGGTTTTGTGATCCTTGCAATTACTACTTCCCTTCTCTTATGTTTGTGTTTTAATACTTTTGTTGTTATTACCATCTTTCTACTTATTTCCTGTTTTAGATTATATTTTTGCTAATAGTAGATATACTTTTGTTGTTGTTCGTCCCATTATTTTTGTCCTTTATGGATTTATGTCTTTCTTTTTCTCAATATAGATTTCTGCTATATTTCTGTCTTTGTACCTGTTTCTGTTAATTTTTATACTAATGCATCTTTTCGCGTTTTGCCATTATTGCTCCTACTTTTTGCTTTTATTACTTTTTCTGTTCTTGTTATATTTTCTTTATGTACTTTTTGTTGTTGTTGTATCCATGTTTCTGTTGCTATTATCACCGTTGATTTCACCATCTTGCTTTCATCTCTGCACCTTATTCCGTTTTTACTAATGTGTATTTCCTTGTTTCTGCCAACATGTATTTTCTTTGTGGACGTTCTTAGCGGGTGCTTTTAACTTTTGAATCATTGGCTTTGTACAGTGCAGTACAGTATAGTTTGTTCAAAGATATATTTCAGCTCCCCATAAACAGTATTTTTGTAGATAAAAAAATTCAGTTTGATTTTTTTATTTATTTATTATGTAAATAGTTGATATACGTAAACGCATATAAAAATTGAATACCCAGTTATTAAAAAAATCTGCTAAGAAGAATAAGCTTGATATCTCGCTTATATAAAATGTTAGAAAAATTATTTTGTTAGTGTCCCCTATGTATGGGCACAATTCATATATATATATTATTTGGCTGTTCGAATGAGGTTAAATTAATATTAGAAACTGCGCGTAAAATATATTTTTATAAAAATTAAAACTTTTACTGGTGATCACTGCTTGGAAAGTTGTTCTTAATAACGATCAATTTTGTTAAAATTGTTTACTTAAGAGTTCTCTGTAAAACATTTAAATAAATGTTTTAATTTTGGTCGGCAAGTTCAAATCGGTGCTGCATTAAAGTAAAATGTAAAATAAAACAAAAATACATCCACCTGGAATCATATAACTAGAAACAGAGTTGCGCCAATACTGTCTTTCTTGATACTTTTAAATGAGGCGCTTTGCATTATTTTACAAATTAGTTTGTTAACTGTAATATAATGCAGTCATAAGGGCGTTTAAACTAAATTTTAAAATAATTAAAAACCCAATTCGCGGGGTATCCCTATTATATGTAATAATGACAAGTTCTCGTCCGAGAATTGAAGCCGTGTTTCGCGGCTACAAATTGGTCTTTTAACACATCAATCTATTTAACCTCTTTGTTGTGCAGTGTCATTAGTACATATAATAGTCACATACAGCAAATTGGGCTCTTTACTTATTCTAAAAATTGATTTAAAATAAACAATTTAATGTTCTAATGACTGCAATTGATATCACCTGACACAAATTTCAGATTAATTTGCGAGATGCCGCATTAAAAGGTATCTGGGTATATGAGGAGATAGTAAGGGTGCAAATATGTAGTACTGGTATATGATGTCCGCTAGATGTTTCTTTGTTTTATTTTCTGATTTTACTTTAAAACCATTTTAATTTAAATTCACAGACCAAATCGCTAACATTTATTTAAATATTTTAGAAGAATTTCTAAAGTAAACGAATTTTTAAAAATTGAACGTTACTGAGAACTACATTCCCTGCAATGATCAACATTAAAAGTTATAAATTTGAAAAAGTAAAGTTTAGACGGAGTTTCTAAAAATATTTTTGATAGTACCTACATAGGGGAAATTTCCTACTACAATTTGTCAAAAAAAAAACGAGATATTATCCTGATTCGTCTTAGCAGACTCACCCTGTAACATGATGAACACGTTGTTGATAGCAATTGTTGTTTTTTTTTAATTTTAGCTTTGAAGAGCAGATACGTGCAGACGACATACGGTTGTTAAGTTTATTGTTCATATTTTATCATCTTGCTGTTCATTTTAAATTGTGTGCAATCTATGTTCAAGGTGTGTTCAATTGAAACCCATCTTTGCTTTATAATATAGTTGTTTAACAATTTAATTACAAATAACTAACGTCACAGTTAAGGCACCTATCCCATTGTTTTAGTAACCGACGTACACCCTGTTCATAGAATTTTTGTGGATGCTGATTGATGAAGTCTTCCAGAGCTATCTGTACTTCTGTGTCACACTGAAAATGCCCACCTTTTAACGCTTTTTCCAGCGGTCCAAAATATGGAAATCGCAAGGCGATAGATCCGGCCTATAGGGTGGAAGCTCTAAAACCCTCCCTTTCTTTTGTTGAAGATTTTCTTTTACCACAATAGTAACATGAGGCCTAGCATTGTCGTGCAGCAAAATGACCCCACGCGTAGGTTTTACTCGACGTTTCCGTTTTATTGCTTGGTGAAGTTTGTTCAAAGTTTCATTGTACAGATTTGCATTGACATTTACTCCAGGTTTCTTAAATTCTATCAACAAGGGTCCTCATGGCCAAAAAAAATGTTAACATCACCTTGCCTGCAGAAGGTTGTGCTTTAAACTTCTTCGGTGGTGGTGAACTTGAATGTTTCCACTGCATCCACAATAACTTGCTGGATGACTCGTAGTAATGGCACCAAGTTTGGTCACCGGCAACTATAGGCAGAAGAAAGTAATCACCATTTTGCCCATAGTCTGTGAGGTGTTGCAGATATAAGTCCATTCGCAAGCATTTCTGTTCATTAGACAAGAGACGAGGAATTGAAATTCGACGATTTTCTCTAATAAGGCCTTCCACACGTGCTATATTGTTTTCTATTAATGCAGTACATCGTTCACCTAGGCGCGACTCACCCATAGTCCCCTCTTTTTTGTTCTTAAATTTTCGGCATCATTTCTTCATAGGTGGGTACGCAATACATGCATTTCCATGCACTGCTTGCATTCGCGTATGAATCTGTAATGGCTGCAAACCCCTACCACATAAAAATTGTAGGACTGCACATTGGTCAACCTTGGACGGATTTTCAATAACAAACGCCATTTCAAAATCGAAGTTTTAAGAGTCAGAATCAAACACCAGAAACTTATTAATGTGTTGCTTATATTAACAAACATCATTTGAATGATTGCATTTGTTTTCAAGGTTAAGTTGATCAAAGATGCGCTTGAGTTGTACAAGCCTCGTAGTAGTAGTAATAGTTTTATTACATGAATCATAGTACTATTATTTACTGTCTTGAAAAAGCGTCCCTCCTGATTAGACGCCTTTGTGCGGGGCACAATCTGCACGGGACTCAACTTGCGAGGAGCGGCCCTGCTTTTTGCTTATTCTCATTGAAATTCTTGTTATTGTCTTCTTTCTGATTTTTGCCTTTGGTGGTTTCTCTACTTATGTTTCTGTTGCTGTTGCGATGGTTGTTTCTATTTTAGGTCTCTTTATTCCCGTTGATATTTGATGTAATTCCTTCAACTAATTCTAACACTTTCTCTTTGCTCACGTACTCACTGTTTCTATTTTTCTCTGTTTCCGTTCCAGCTTATTTGTTTGCATATTTGCTATACTGCTTATACCACTACGAGGTATTTGTATTACTATTCCTACCGTCACCATTTCTGATGACTTTACATGAATAGCCCTGCCACTGCTGTTATTCCTGTTAATTTCCCTGTTACTATATATTTCCCAAGTATGGTGCTAGCTCAGTTGGCAACAAATCGGAAAATACAGATTTAGGTTAAAAGGCGTTGCTCGTACAATTTTTTCAGTTGGTATTATTAGTATCTTTTTTTTGGAAATATTGTAGTTTCTTATATTAAATAATCATTTCACTTTCAGAGCAGAAGTACACTCGTCCGGATACACTCTAAATGTTAAAAATATACGTTAAATATGTTGTTTATGTATGTGTGATGGTAGTTCAGTTAGTAGAGCGCTCGCTTTCTGAGTAAAACGTCGATTCTGGCTTGGGTTCGAAACCTAAGCATTAATATGCAAATTTATAAAAATCTTGTCTGTAACTCATCACACACAATTTCCCAATCCGGCTTGCAACCGTGGGATCTTAATGCTATAAACCTTCTCTGAAATATCTGTTGTTCCACGTTAAACTGTAGGTCCCCTGTGTTTCTACCTTAGCGCTGAGGAGAAACACGTGGCAGAGAAAAGGCCGATGCCCAGCAGTGGAAAGGCTATCAATGATGATATATTTCCCAATTTATGATGCCGTCTCTGTGCTGTTGATATTGATTAATTTCATATCAATCGATGGCCTAACTGTTGATTATTCTAAGATTCCCTAATTGTTAATCTTGCTGCTGTTGTTCTCATGGCTTTTATTCATTGCATTGCTGGTTTTATTTCTTTCTGTGGATTTATTTGTTATTGGGGTTTTTCCTGTTTCAGAAACTGCCGTTGTTTTTATTACAGTTCCTCTTACAATTTTTCTTTTATTTATGTCCAATTCCTTGTCACAGTTTTCATATTTTTGCTATTGTGTCTGTTGTTATTACTGCTATAATGTAGTACCACTCTGCCGGTACTGTTTCTGTTTCAGTCGAGTTATCTGTACTTGTGTTGCTTTCGTAGTTTTCTTTATTATTTCTATTTCTTTTACTGCTGCTGTTCTTGTTTCTGTGGTTTTCCTTGTCCTTTTAGCAGCTTCTTGTATTATACCAATCGCTGTTGCTATCACTGCTTCTATATACACAGTTGTTTTCCTCGATTTGCTTGTCCGTGTAGCTCTTTACGTTTCTGGCAGTGTTCTTGTTTTTATTGCTGTACTTGACACTAAAATTATCGTCACCGTCCTTAGATCTTCCCTTCCGTTGTTTTCAACCCAATTTAGGATTAGATCTTTGTTGCTGACTCAATTTTCGTGTTTATCCTTGCTTACTCTTTCTCGCTGCGCCTGTTTTTGTCACCATACGTTTAATAGATACAAGGCAATCATTTATGAAGATTTTTATTGGTAAACCGAAAATATAAATTTACTTAGTTCAAGGGTATACTTTTTTAAATCAACTAATCTTATTTATCTAATATCTTAAAGATATTTTTGTACTATCATCTAGTTCAATTATATAACGGAAATCAAATTTTCATTCATACGCTAACAGATCCTCTGTTATCAATACACGTGGTAATTATCTAACTGTGTAACCGTAATCTTTAATTACAAAAATAAGCCTTTAGTACGTACGTACTGGATGCATTCTAAAAGATAAACAGATTGCATATATTTTAGATTAATCAATTTAAATTTGCATTTTAATTTTGTGTAAATAAAGTTAATAGTAGTATGTCATCGAAGTTTAAAAACTTTCAATTAAATCGGTCCGAATATTTAATGATCCTGCCAGCAACAGTAATGTCTAAGATGAAAATCGATTTTAAAGACTAGAATATTATAT
>JABXWE010064561.1:0-15111 GCA_014611495.1 Limonius californicus
TAGTTGAATATAAAATAAATCGAACATGTGGTTATAACCTAATTAAACTTCACTCCTAAAACCAAGTTTAATTAGGTTATAACCACATGTTCGATTTATTTTATATTCAACTAGAAGACTTATTTATTTGATGGAACTGTTTAGTTAGGTAAGCCTTTAAAATTCCGATTAATTTGATTATTTTTGAAGTTTGTTTCTGTATTTTATTTATAGTCCGAGGATGGGCAATATGTTTGCTCGAAAACGTTAACGAATACGAGAAGTTTTTACATTTTCTTTATTAAATATTTTCTGTGGGAACCGACAGTGTGTTTTATTATATATTTATTCAATTTATCCCACTATGAGTTATTGGGACTTCAACGATATTATCTCATATCGGACCTACTGATTTTCTTTCCGGGATTGATGTTCCAGCTGTCTGAAAAACAATCATTTAGAACCCGTTGAGGTGGAAGATTGACTAATTGTAACAGATTGGTAAATTGATTATTTATTGCCTGTGAGGCATATTGTTGGGATCCTTAGTAAATACGAGACGACCCTCGTTGCGGGTATGACGTTAAGCCCCGATTTTTACTTCTGAAACATCGTCTCCCAATTTCAGTTTGTATTGCTAACTTTTGTATACTCATGTTTTGCTGTATTCAAATCTTAAAACGCAATATTATTGCCATTTGGAGAAATGGAAATAACGTGTATTTAATATTATAAACAGGAACTAGTAACACTAACTAAAACCACTGATTTCGTTTTCAGAATGTTTAAGGGAAACATTTGATGTTTTATACAGTATTAAGTACGAGGAAAGGTATTTGTCGAAATTTAGATTAGATTTAGAAATCTAAATTTTATTATTGACAGATATATTTGATAGACAACGATATAACATATATCTGTGGCTTAGCGAAATAATTAATAACGGCATAAATTACGACTTCTCAAATTTAGAAGAAGCATAATTTCTTTCATGTTGTTCTCTCACACTATTTATTACATTATTTTAAATACAGTGCGGTGTATGTAACTTGATTTACACAACATACATTTTATATATCATGGCAAATGGGAGATCTTAAGTAATAGAAACGTAATCGTAACAATATTTTTATTAATTATTTATCGCTGTTAATTGCCATGACGACTGTAACGTGTGTTGCATAAATCACTATACTGCATTGCGCACACTATATGTGTCACTATGTATAATACAGGAAATGTTATGACAAAACTGTAATATTGGTTGCCTAAGTTAAATAGAACTTTATACGCGATTTTTTAACAATTTTGTATTAAAAAATGAAGTAACATTTAAAACTAGGGCATTATACATTAAACATACACGGTTTCCGTTTAATCCAAGTCGTGGTAAATTTTAAATGACCAAGAAAATCTAATTGGCAACGGATCTTTTATTCTCTTAAACATTACACGCAAGGTAATGGTTATGAGTCGCGTGCTGTAGATAAGTGGTTTAGTTAGCTTTTGCGAACATTCTACTGTTAGTAACGAAAATTAGTAGAAGCGAATTAGGTATTTAACTTAATTCACCTATTTGAATCATTTAGTTTGTTTCTAGACTATTTCTGGGTAGTGGTAGATGCAATTAATACTTGTTTTGTTCTGACCTCCTTGATACTGTGCGGTAAAAAAGATTGCGGTCGTCTTTGGAATAAATGGCACATGTCTATGATTAGATCAGCGGAAGATTAGTTATAGAGTGGTTTTGCAAATTGTGAAATAATTATTATTCTTTTTTGTTGGCATTGTACAAAAATGTATCTCATAATGGACACATATTGTAGGATGCTGCTAGAGTTCCTACAATATCAAAAAGGAAATCTCCAAAATTATTAACATGGAGAAAAGTACGTCGAAAGGATGTTTATATTTTTGGAACGGTCTTTCAAGCAAAACTGCAAACTAAGGACTTTTTGAATGAAAGCGAATTTGTTTAAGTAAGAAAAAGCATAATAAAAAGGGGTGCAATAAAAAGCTAAAAATAGGAACAGGGTAAAATAAAAGAAAAATGCGAATAACATTTTTCTTTACCCTGTCCAGGAACGGCGAGAAATTTTCCATAATCAGGTGATTTTCCAAGACCACCAAACGATGATTCTTCAACTGAAATAATAAGAAATCATTATCAGTTTATTGTATCAAGTCTTTTGGATCGGGTGAAGTAACTTCACCGTAAAGCAAATGCACGTTCACAGCTATACATTTCCAGTAAAAGATATTGAAAATATTTGAAAACAGGAACAGTTGCAGTCATTACACAGGACAAGAAATATATGTTTTTAAATAATTTTGCGTGCAGATGTTTACAAATGCGTTGCGATCTAAACATGTTAAAAAAAAGGAAAGACATAAAGAACTAGTTACACGTATATACAGAAACTAGTAGTTTTCGAGTGCTGAAAAAGAATAAAGTGACATTATTAAAAATACACCGAATACAACACCCTTAATCTAACCTTTGTCAGGGTGCCTGAAGGTAAACCACGTTGTAAAACCCATCACCTGAGTCGTATATTCGGCTGTGAAAACACGAGAGAATGCAACAAATATAAAATTGACTGTAATATGAGCTTATGACTAAATCCAGCTTTATTTGACACATGAAACACTTTATTCAGCTTCATCCATCCACGTTTTCCTTGCGAAAACATCAGTTGACGCCACAAATTGACGAGTGCGATATTAGTTGAAGCCTGCTGTTAGAAAATCACAAAAGCCACATATTTGACGAAAAGGGGAAACACAAAAGATACTGAAAGGAACCCGCCACCAAGTGAAGGACATCGAGTGTTCCCAAGCGACTAATCTAGATGTTAGTGAGACTTAAGCAAATTTAGATCTGATCTCGTATGAGATTAGTCCTGACCTGGAACTGAAATGTATGAACCGTTTCGATTTTGTGTTGCCCTTTTTGTTGCTACAGTTTTCACATCAACAGCGGGTGATTCCTTTCTCTTTGGTTGCAGGCCGGCACATAAACGTAACGGTATACATCCATCTGAAATGTTTTTTGTAATCCTTCTATTACACATGTAACTAAAGTTATATTACGGTGTACAACAATTACATTAATGGTGCAACTTACAGCGCTAATTTACAGTTCTATATAACACCAAATAATTGGGTAGACTATGATATTCAACCTGCATCCAATTTGTTGCTAATTTATTTTTAATATTGTTACTGGTTAGGCGTTTAAAATTGTGTCAAGATTTAGTAGCAAGAAAGCACTCATAACCTTTATGGTTTCGTTTTGCATTAGTAACAGCTATGTTTTTAAACTATCTACATTTTATACATTCTTTTACATTTTTCAAAATACAAAAACTTCGCGTGTGGTAGGTACTATAATAATTCCCAAAGAGTTTGGTCATAAATAAAAATAATCGATAAAGCACTTTTTATTATTAATTTACGAACACGTATTTTAGAATTAAGGTACCTGTTATAAATATTAATAATAGCATGGAATGATCATAAATTATCATAAACTTTTTCCCAGCTATACGTTTTCCGAAGTTAACTTCCGGGGATGGTCACGCAGCAAGGTTCGGGTTTAAATAAAGTGTAGCCAAGTTTAGCGCATACTGCGTATACAAATCGGGGAATAAGTGGAATAATTTATTTATTACCTGGAGCCGTGATAAACCAGTGTGCGCAGAGATTTTAAATACAAAATACAATATTGTAGTTTTTAAGAATTGACTTTAGTTTTTTAATAGAATGGTTTCGTAACAATCGGATTAGGATTCGTAAAATTGAGAATCATTTACGGTTCTAGATTTAAGATTCGAAACCCGATTCTAATAATCCGAATTGATTCTACAGGATGTTGAAAAAGGCACACAAGCTCGTTTTCATTTTGTTGGGTTGTAGTTGGTGAGTAAAGAAAATGTAATAAGAACTTCATGGTTTTTTCCTTTTTTAAATAGTGAAACTGGCAACATCTCCTTCATAATGCAGTTTAAAATTTTATGTTGGTAGCCTAGGAAGGGCAAGAAGCAACATATGATCGCTTTCGAGATTTGTAGCAAATAGGAAAGCATTATTCGAGAACCGGTCTATTTAATATTCCGTTAACAAATAATTATATTTAATCAGTATAACCGATTACACGCTGGTTATATATACAGGGTGTTTAAAAAATACGTGCGGATATTTTACCCATTTAGAGATCTCATCAATACAAACAACAAAGTCGTGCAGCATAATCAGGCACAATAAGAGTCTGTACCCTTTGAATATGGTATGGGTACCATTGCTCCTCACGTTCCTCATTCTCCAAATTAGGGAAGCATTAATATTTGTTTCGGCAGGAAGTTTTCTAGTACTGGACCTGGATTTTCTTCAATCCTCCTTAAAATGTTAAGTTCCGCTTCAGGAGTAGAAACTGATCCAGGTCGACTACCACCGCTGTTTCTAAATTTAAATGCGCCAACTTCGGATAAACGTTGATACAAATTTGTAAAAAAATTGTCACACGGAAGTGCCCGGTTCGGAAATGCTTCGGCATACAAGCGACGTGCCTTGAAGAATTACCATTCATTACCAATTACCATACAATAACAATATTGACACTTACAAAAACTCAAACAAATGTTGTTTCATCCACTTCCATAGCAGGCGTGATAAATAGATTCTGCACTCCTACTCTGCGTAAATAATTTGGCTGTATCTTGAAAACGGTTGATTTTCGAACCCATGTTGATTACGACTTTTTGTTTGTATTGATGAGATCTATAAGTAGGTAAAATATCCGAACGTATTTTTTAACACCCTGTACATATACACCGTGTCCGAAAAGTATGGAATATGTTATATAGTGCATTAAATATACATTTTATGAAAAAATGTTTCAAATAAAACTTGTGTTGTATTTAGTTTTCTATAATAGGACAATATTTAAATATAATTTTTTTGAAAACAAAAGCGCAACGCCTAACATGTAATGGTTTTTAAATAGCAACGTACCCCTATATTATACTCATTTAATAGAGACTTTTTTTATCTTTTCAATGATACAAGACTTTAATGTCCTTAGGTAGGTACTTAAGTACGTTTTGAGAAAAACGTAAAATCGCAATTATGTATTATTAGGTTTATTTTATTTATTAGCACATTACAGTATTAAACTACAGCAAACAGATGTTCAAACTGTGCACCGTTAACAATTTGGCAATGATATACTCGGCTTTCAAATCCGCTAATAGCATTTGCTGTTATTTCTAGTGTGATAACCCGCATCTCTATTCGAATACGATCTTTTAAGCTCTCAAGGTCCTCCGGCTTATTTATGTAAACTCTATCTTTAAGCTAGCCCCAAAAAAAGTCTAGCGGATTTAAATCCGGCGAGCGAGCTGGCCATTCTATTACACCTCTTCTACCTATCCATCAATTAGCAAAAGCGTCATTGAGAAATTGGCGGACATTAATTCCGAAATGAGGAGGAGCTCCATCCTGCTGGAGCCATATTCTGTTATGTGGTATATCAGGATCTGCTTCATTGGGATATAAAATAGCCAAGACGGGAACTAATTCAAATCTCAAAAAATGTGAATAAACGTCTGCTGTCAAAGTATTAAAAAAGAATTTGATTTCCAATAATCCCTGCCCAAACATTTATTGTCTGCTCTTACTGAGTGTGTCCTTCCACGTACCAGCTAGGATTTTGTGAAGACCAGTAACGTGTAACAAAAGGTTGCCTCATCAGTGAAGACGATATTTTTATGAAAATTTTCATCTGCTTCAAGTCGACCCGTTATTTCTTCACAAAACTCCAACTCTTGAACGACACAGCATTTGCACGAATACCACTTTTTTTAGTATCTGGTGAACAGAAGACTTCTTTAATTCATGGTCTCGAGCAATTTGTCGATTTTCCACGACACTCAGCATTATATTTTCACGTTCTTCATTATTGGCAGATCTAGGTCTACCCGTTGTTGGCAAATCCTTAACAGAACCAGTTACTTCAAATTTTCGCGCAATTTGCTATCAGTAGACTGAGAGATATGATGTTCAGGGTACAAATTGTTAAATATATTGCAAACTTCTTCTCGTTCTCTTCGTCTGTCCCCATAGCCCAACATCATTAAAATGTCAATACGATGTTTCTCGGTTAAACGAACCATTCCAAGTTTATTTCAAAAGTGTGTACTAACGTAAATCGAGATTAACGTTAATTTATAATTAATTTGGCTCTTCACACGAGTTGACGTATCACATTGACATTTGTTGTAGAAATGCAATAGTTTCCATAAATAAAAGCGGTCACAGGTATCTCCATTAATATCGATAGTTTAAATAAATATGTAAGTACATTTTTACGTTTTTCTCAAAACGTACTTAAGTACCTACCTAAGAACATTAAAGACTTATATCATTGAAAAGAGAAAAAAATCTCTATTAAATGAGTATAATATAGGGGTACCTTGCTATTTAAAAAACATTACATGTTACCCCATATATCAATCGAAGAGGGAAGTAGAAAATTTCTATAAGAAATACAAAGTACTAGAAATATTGAAATTGATTTCAGAATTAAGCTCTTAAAAACCTCATCCAATAAGAAATTATTTACGTAGAAGGTTCAGATACCTAAATTAGTTTGTATTTACATTCCACAAATAACTTTCCTACTAATAAGGGGACGAGTGATGATAACTGATAAATAAATAAACCATAAAGTTATTTTATTTGTAATCCATTAGATTGCCGAAAGGAAAAACCTACAAATCAATCTTAGGGTGTAACAAAACCCTTGGAACTATTGAAGCATAATTGTTGCGGAAAGAGTGTCTGTATATCTATTTTCTTGTACATTGAATATTACAAACACTTTATATAAATAAAGTTTCTGTTTGATGAGCGTTTTAAAAGCTGCTCGATGCTTGATACACCTACAATAAAATCTTGGAAATTTATAAAATTAGAAACACCACTTTAATGTTTTAAGTTAAAAAGATTGTGCTTAGTTTAAATTGGATTATTATTTTCATTCGTTAAGTGAGCGTAACTGTAAAATAGGCAGTATTCGAAAATGAGTGAATTTAAACGAAAATATTTTACGAAATGTATTTTAAGAGCTTTGTTAAGATTTTGTGATAATATCAAGATCTAAAAGGTTTACAAAATAGCTTTCCATGTCTTCTTAAGGTTTGTTTTTGAGCTTGTATGAGTTTAAAGCCATTTTTAAGTACATTTTCAACTCAGAATAAAAACCCTAGCTTTCCAAGCCAGAAAATCAGAAATTAAATTTGTAAATAAATTATTGCTGGAAGTATGGAAAAGTTCAGGCGAAGTCCTTCGTGGATTTTTGTTTTTATGATACATACAGCGATTATATAATTTCAATGGGATTTTCAATTCTAGAATCTGATGCCGATTTTAAATTCGCCAAACGATTCTATAGCCAATGCAGAACTGATTCTTGAAGCTAGAGAATTGGTTCTGATTCTGGGCTAGGACTTGTTTGACTTTGTTAGATTCGATTTGAAAAGCTACCAGCATCAATAATTAATTTCCCTGAATGCAGTAGGATATTATATGTTAAACTATTTTAAATAATTATTATAAAATTAGGTAAAGATATAATAGCGACGAGGAAATTACTCAGTTCGTTAAACTTCTATGCTGAAGGTCTGAGGTTCAATTCCCAATACCGGAACATCGGTTTTTTATCTGCCGTTTTCTCTGGCAAGGCAATTGCAAACTAATGAGGTCTGCTACCTAGTAAGTCGG
Organism: Limonius californicus; assembly: GCA_014611495.1. NCBI lineage: Eukaryota > Metazoa > Arthropoda > Insecta > Coleoptera > Elateridae > Limonius > Limonius californicus. The sequence continues at coordinate 7,762 of JABXWE010064561.1, forward strand.
CATTGGAGTAGATATGTTTACAGTTACAGCTGTAGGTCCGTTATGTCTGTGGTAGACTTGGATAACTGTAAGAAGTACATGATGATTCACCGAAATCTGACCGGCAAGCTGCAGTCAGCTGATGAGCAGTGGTGCTACGAAATAAGCACCACATCATGAGACAAGCAAACAGCAACGGCTAGACTAGAATGCGAATTCCACATGCACGTCACTGAATTCCAACTTCCCCTAAATCGTCTCGTAACAGACAGACAAAGTATTCGAAGAAGAAGAAGACGAAAAAGAAGAAGAAGAAGAAGAAGAAGAAGGATAAGGGTAAGGATAAGTATAAGTATGAGGATGAGGATGACAATGGAGCTGAGAATGGGGATGAGGATGAGGATGAGGATGAGGATGAGGATGAGGATGAGGATGAGGATGAGGATGAGGATGAGGATGAGAATGAGGATGAGGATGAGGATGAGGATGAGGATGAGGATGAGGATGAGGATGAGGATGAGGATGAGGATGAGGATGAGGATGAGGATGAGGATGAGGATGAGGATGAGGAGAAGAAGAAGGAGAAGGAGCAGCAGTATTTTTATTGTATTTTAACGGGTTTTCCATTTAAAATACACATTTTTGACAGTCTAACGCTTAGCGGTAATGGTTTTGAAACTCGAGCAATGCAACCGTGGACTTGTTTCTTTACCATGGGCATCCCTTGTATTTTGTATGCATTTAGGGCTGTGCAACCTATCGCTTTAACAAATATGGCGTACAATATTTATTTTATGGCTATTGTTTTCCTTTTTTAATTAATTATTGGGTTGCAATATGTATATCGTTTAGGTCTACTTACTGCTATGGCAAATTATTATTAGTGTATGTGATAGGACGATCATATCAAACATTTCGTTTCACGTGGAAAACATTACTTATTTCCATTTCGCCGACGTCTTTATTTGTAATTTTAGGAATTTATGATTCTGCAATAAAAATTACTTATCCTTTTTTTATAAAAATACTTTCTTTTATCTATGTTATATACGACGTTCAACTTTGCACGCGACAATTTTTATAATCAATTTAGTTTTGTATACAAAGTTACATAAATACTTCACGAAGCTGAACATCGGAATAGCTAGTGATTTAATTATTTTATTCCTTTAAGTCTATCTACGTTTCTTAGAGTTGGAGAAAAACAATAATGTCAGTGCCAATTCCTGTTAGACTAATAAATTTCCAGGGCGTCTCAACACGTTTGTGGGAAACATTAGCGCTCTGCCTTTTTTAAAGTGGCACTTTTTATACCAGTATGGTTTATGTAGTAACAGATATACATAAATCCAATCAAACTTCGGGGGTAACCTCCTCGGCGAAAATTAAGGTATAGATTTTTGTATATCTTCTTCTAAAAGGTGACCTTTAAATGGATTTTTTAAAATCGATTTTAATGAAACTTGGTTTCCAAACCAACCAAGTGTATTGCTAACAGTAATTTTGGATAACAATTGTCTGGCGAGTTTATATGTGCACAACTTCTTACTGAACACTTTTTCTATACGGTTTTCGTGCTTCAGAATAAATTCATGCTTTGAAACTCCAAACTTGTAGTCCATATATTTTTGCATGTACATACGTGGTGAAACACAATGCAGAAGTATGAAGAAAATATAATGGAACTTGAGCAATGCCATGTATTTATCTAAGAAACGTCAGTTTCTTAGATAAATACATGTCATCATCAGCAAGTGAACCTTGAACTACTTGCATGAATAATTCATTCGCATTAGATAGTCTTCTATTTTAGTTTAATTATTTAGGGCATTATGATTTAGTTTTCCTATTTTGTCCAAAGCTTGTTCAGCTTTGTGCGTGGTTAGATCTAAAATTTAATGCTCACAAAAAAGTATTTTTCCGTTTTTCACACGAAGAGCTTTTCGAGATGTCTGTGAAAAATCGAGTAGTCTGGAAAACTTATATTTCGCGTAATGTAGGTTCCACGATGTGTTCAGCACGCCTAAACTACTTATGAAAGAGTTAAAATGAATACTTATTCAAAATGCTTCGTTGTAGAGTTGTAATTACTGTTACGTTATTAAACGTCGTTATAACTAATAAATTCTACTGCAAATGACATACACGAAGTTTGGCAATTTAATTCTTGGACTGACACCATGAAAGGAAACGATATTTAAGTAACACAAATAATATTTGATATTTTTTCAAAGTAATATTCGTTTACTTTAGTACACTTTATGTAATGTTTTAATAGTTTTTGAAAACAGCTGGCCAAGGCATCCAAAAAACTGATTTCAATCAGGCAATTACAGTTTTTTAAATTCTTACATAACTGGAAATCGTTTCTCATTGAGAACAATTTTCTCTTTAGGAAAAAGATAAAAAGTTGCGAGTGTCGAGTCAGTGTCATGAGAAATGACTTAACAATCAGTGCAGAATGGGCAGGTGCATTGTTATACCAAAAGGACTAATTGCCAAGCGCGCGGCGCAAATCTTTTCATGAATTCAACTAGAATGCACTATTTACTGTTAGCCCCTCACATCCTGTTTATTGAGGAAGGCAATCAGCATGGTGTTGATTTTGAATATTTCTAAATTAAACTGTTTGGGTCTTGGTACTGATTTTTCAATCCCTTGCATGCTTTGGCGTTTCATCTCAAGATTGTATTAAACCACGTATGACTCATTACTCATCTTTGCTATTTTAGCTCATCCCTAACACAGTGCGGGACCAATTTGGCACAGATCTTTCTCATTCCCAAATCTCAATGTCAAATTTATCGAATCGTCTTCTTAGTGATGTTTCATCTGCTACCATTCGGCGATTTTTTTTACAACTTCACAAACCCTTACTACCGAATCTGCATTTAAAAGAATCGATGGTCGCCCGGCTATAGCGTCATTTTGAATTTACTCACGTCCGTATTTCAAACGCTTAAACCATTCCAATATACTAGTACGACTTGAGGTGTTATCAGCGTATACAGTTTTTACCGTTTCACTAATTTCTGTTAAAGTTTTACTTTACTTACACCAAAATTTAATATTCAACAGTTGCTCCATGACGACTGACAGGAACACCATGTACGCGCTAGTGTCTTCCGCAGAAATTAACAGTGTTAGATCTTCGCTGGACAGCCCTTTATTGATAAATCTGTGAATTGTTATATACTTTTTTACTTTTGGTTTAATTGCACGTGGCTGTAGCGTCAATCTAGAAATTAAACTGCCAAACTAATTCGTAATTAAAGTGTAGAAAATAAAAGTTGTTTCTCAATGTGTTAATTTCCACAACTGCTCGAGTTTCGTCCGTGTTGCTGAATAAGTTAGAACTCTTCAGTACAAGTAACCTTAAATGTATGAGAGATTACCCTCCACAGAAATATAAAATTCCCATATTTAGGCTGTTTGTTTGAGTTCACAAACATAGTTTTAATGGCCTGTAAGTCCCCAGTAATTGGAGAAAGGGAAGATATGTATTTAAATATGGCCAAGTTTTCTCCAGCGAATTTAATAAATTATTCTATAAATAAAGCGAACCCAAACAGTACGTAAATGTAAACGTTGATGAAAATATGTAGTCAGAAAATATTATTTCTATTTACTGGAAGGGCTTTATTTGCGTAATGTCACTTTTGTTTGTCGGTAGACAGGCCTGATTTGACATTCTTTGTTAAATTCCTTTCAGATTTATCGCTTGAAAAATATTACAGCCCAGATTTCGAATTCAATTTAGCAAACGAGTTTAAGGCTGACATTCTATTAAATGAATAATCATTTTTCTTTTGCTCAAATTAAAAACATTTAGACTTTCAGAGAACGTAATACTGTAGTAAGGTCTGCCGCAAATTTTTGAAGTAGAATTTACAAGTTGCAAAGCTGCTTATCAATGAAAAGGTTTAACATGGAACATGTAATTCAATGATATTATATGATCTTTACTGTTTGAAATTACTTGTCACATTTTGCATACATTTACAGCTTACTGGGGCTAAGGTATTTCTAATATTCTCGGAAACACAGCAACAACTGTGTTAATGATGTCACAAGGATTAATGCTTTATTTCTTAATGGTAAGAGTAGGTATGTGAAGCTAAATACGAGGCTTGTATCATCTGAAACCCATCTTTGATAAACCTACCCTTGAAAACAAATGCAATAATTCAAGTGATGTTTGTTAATGTTAGTAGTATTTGTAAGCAACACATTAATAAGTTTCTGGTGTTTGAATTTGATTGTGACATTTAAAACTTCGATTTTTAAATGGCGTTTGTTGTTTAAAATCCGTCCAAGTTTGATCCTACAATTTTTATACGCTGAGGGTGTATAGCCATTGCAGATTCATACGCGAATGTAAGCAGTGTATGGAAATGCATGTATTGCGTACCCAACTGTGGAGGAGTGGTGCCGAAAATTTAAGAATGGAAAATAGGAAGCTATGGATGAGCCGCAACCAGGTGCTCGGTGTACTGCATTAACAAAAAACAATATGGCATGTGTGGAAGGCCTCACATACTATAGGTAAAATGGTGATGACTTTCTTCTGTTAATAGTTGCTGTTGACGAAACTTGGTGCCATTGCTACTAACCATCCAGTAAGTTATCGTCGATGCAGTGGAAACATTCAAGTTTATCACCACCGAAGAATTTTAAAGCACAACCTTCTGCAGGCAAGTTGACGTTCACATTATTTTTTCGACCATGAAGGACCCTTGTTGATAGAGTTTAAAGAACCTGGAGTAAATGTCAATGCAAATCTGTACAATGAAACTCTGAACAAGCTTCATTAAGCAATAAGACGGAAAAGTCCAGGAAAACTTACGCGTGGGGTCATTTTGGTAAAACAAAATCTTCAATCAATAAATGGAAGGTTTTAGAGCATCCACCGTATAGCGCGGATCTATCGCCTTACGATTTCCATGTTTTTGGACTGCTGCAAAGGCGCTAAAAGGTCGGTATTTTGAGTCTGACGCAGAAGTACATATAGCTGTGGAAAACTTCTTCAATCAGCGGCCACAAGAATTCTATGAGCAGGGTATATGTCGGTAAGTAAAACAACGGGATAGGTGCCTTAGCTGTGACGGTAATTATTTGTAATTAAATTGTTGAATTAATTTTTTATAAAGCAAAGATGGGTTTCAATTGAAAACACCTCGTAAAAAGGGGTTGTTAAAGCTTCAAGGACAATTTGTGCTGGAACCTCTAGTTAATTTAATTTTCGTATTACATTTATAATGCAATTAATTTAATTAAATCATATGGGCGCTGTTCTAAATATTGTGACCTGATTAAACAATTTCCTATACGTGGATTTCCCATATTATAGCAAACATAATAAATTTAAATTTAGAAATTTTAGACGAGGAAAATGACGAAGAGACAGTTTGATTATCTGCATCCCTTTTAAAGTTATGGCCAATATTATTAAGCCGATTTTAATGCACTCCTCAATGACGTAGTCCACTTTAGTAACAATCGTTTCGTTTTTATAGAATCATCATCAGCTTTTGTTTGCTTATGGACACCATACGGACATATTTGAGTAGTCCTGTTAAAATTATGATTGAAGAAGTTTCATTCCACATATTATGTAGGAATCAGGTCTTGCTAGAAAATCATATGATTTTTTTGACAGGCTTTAAATAGATAATACATACATTATTAAAACAATGTTTGACTGTGTTATACTGCGTAAACTTGGTAGATATCTTGCTGCTCATATTGGAAAACGACATTGTCGTAAGACAAGTATATAAATGTGAAAGAAATATGCATATTATCGCAATTAAAACATTGGAGAATATTAAAAATTTAGTTACCCCTAAATACCGCAATTGAAACGATAACATGTTTCTGCTTCATTTGCTTATAATTTATTTGAAAATTTCACAGGAGAAAATAATTAAGTTAAATTCAAAATCAAATATGTTGATGTACGCGCGTGCGACATCTGCTACGCGGTATCGAATAGCTTAGCGACAACACTCTTGCTTTCGGCGGTGTCCAATTCCGAAGGAGTCTCCTATTTATGTTTCTGTATTATTATCAAAGCAACAGAGTTCTCATAATCTAACAATGAGCGAGATTATCATGTAGAGATAATTACTTTTAGTAGCGCTACCTTGTGGTCTGGATTATGTATAGGAAATACGTAATCCCAACATTGTATGCCTAAGAATGAGGAATTGTTTTTTTATGGGCGCCGGTATACAGGGTGATTCTAAATATGTGCGAAAAACTCTAACCACTTATAGCTGAGGTTATTTACCACCTAAATTACCTTTTTTTTAAAATTCAGCACAGTTACTGAGATATGGGGCGTTTCTTTACATCAATTTACTAAAATGTAATTAATTTTTTTGCTTTTTGTTCAATTTTGTCAAACTATGTTGTTTTGGTAAGCTAACATTTCAAGCTTCAAGAGAAATTTTGTGTGTTGTGTATGAAAAGTGGATAAAATCTGACCCAGAAGTGAAACTTTTGGTATAACAATTTGTAAATCAGGTGTATGTGTTTTAATTATCATTTCTATTGGAAACTCGGTTAAATAACTCTTTAAATATTAAATTTTCGAAAAATATTGTCAAGCAATTTTTTTTGAAAACAGAATACTAGTTTAGAATCTGCAAAAAAAAACTCAAGTGAACGATTTCGTTTTAAAGATATACCGTAACTTACAAATTTTTAAACCAAATTTTTCATTTTTGGTTCCGATACCACTCAATTTTCACAGTCAATTGTACAATTTTCATACTGAACTAAAAGAATAAAGTTTATCAAAATCGGCCAAGAAATAAAAAAGTTATTTACATTTTAATGATTGTAAATTTTGAAGCATCATATCTCCGTAACGGTTCGAATTTAAAAAAAGATTACTAGGTGATTTAGGTGTTAAATGATCTCAACTGTACATGGTATAATTTTTCGCACATGTTTAGAATCAACCTGTATATGTAGAGACTGAGGGTGAGCTTAGATTTTCTGGGAAAAGCATGCCAGTTCACGCCTTTTACTTATTGTTAAAAAATGGAAAGAGATAAATGTTGCAATATTTAATACATATTGTTGGATACTCCTGTACAAAAATTCCCACTAGGTTGCATTTATTACATTTTAAATTCAATTTCGAGCCGTAATTTAGTAATACTGGTGTGTGCGTAAGTTTTTTAAATTAAAAGATCTTGATAAAATTATACTTTCATTCAATTGTAAATAATCGGAAGTAGCTTTACTTCTGGTTTTTGAAATACAACACTCTGTACATTGTTAAAGATGCTTAACTAGTTCCTTATTATAAAAGTAATGGTTTACTTTCACATTTAAATAGTCCTGGCTTTTATTTACCAT